>VXAD01012658.1:1518131-1614595 GCA_013399195.1 Dicrurus megarhynchus | reverse complement strand
GCGCTCGTCCCTCGGCCCGGCGCTCCGGGCAGGTGCGGGGCTGCGCTTGTCCCTCGGCCCGCAGCCCCTCGGCACCGCTGCCGAGGCAGCCCCCGCCGTCGGACAGCGCTTGTCGGGCCCTGGCCGCTAAGGGCGGAAAGGAACGTAGACACAGGGAAACGGGCAGATGGTGCCAGTACAAATACGATGGATGTATAGCTATACACCTAGCAAAATGCATCGTCAGATTTCTCTGCTTCTTAGTCATAGAGTCATAGAGTGTTAAGGGTTTGGGAGGGGCCTTAAAGTGTATCTAGTCCTAACCTCCCCTGCCGTGGGCAGGGACACTTCCCACTAGACCAGGTTGCTCAAGTCCTTATCCAAGCTGGTTTTAAACACCGTCACGACTGGGGCATCCACAACCTTCCTGGGCAACCTGTTCCACTGTCTGACCAGCCTCACAGTAAAGAATTTCTTCCTATTATTTTTCAGTAACAGCTATTTATGGAACATGCAGAGAGATAAAAACTTACTTGATTCTCAAACATAAAAATGTACTCAATTCTCAGATGATACATTGCATAGTATATTTAATTATAGTATTTTCTCTCTTACCATTCATTGTGGTAATTTTTCTAGACCCTCCTATTGATTAATGCACATGTGGTAACCTTGTTCATCTGCTCCCCAGAGAGGGTCTTCTTAAAAACAAGCATTAGCAGGACTGCAATCTGGGCTACAAGCATATGTGCACGATGGGTGAAAAGGGCAGCTTTTCCACAAAAAATGATGATGAAATTCTCAATATGAAACTCATTTGAGGTTCCACATAGATGTCTGCTTATAGGACTTAATGAGCTTGCAGAAGTAGTACTTTCAGCAATCGTATTTTTGGGCAAAGATTCCCTTTGCATTTATGCTTCCTACTGTCCTGGTTTCAGCTGAGATATAGTTAATTTTCCTGTGACACCTATAATGGGCCCCAATTCCTGTTGGGAACTTCTGTTTGCTGTGAGACCGTAAATATTAGATACTGTCTCAAAAATAATTAAGAGCAAATGTGCCTTTAATGTGTAGTGCAGGGAGCATAGCATCAGTAACAGGAAAGGTGATGCATTCAGGAAAGAGGACACTGGTGAGTACTGACGCAGTGATTGTTGTATATCCAAAGAGGCATAATTACTAATTTATTAACCTGGCATCAGAATTAGATCCATTACTTATGTAGAGCTCCAAGCTATGCTCTGCCAAAAAGATGATACCATCCTTCCCTGGCAGTGACAAGACATCTATAATTCAGAGAAGTGAGATAGTTACAGCTGAATGAAATGCTTAAAATTCCTCTAATAAAAATTCTGTGCCTATAAAATATCTTCTAAGCACTGGCATCTACCTTCCTGCCACAAAAGAGCAGGAAGAATTCTAGACCTTTCCCTACTGCTCCAAGACTGTTTCCATGGAAAATTGCAAATCATATATTTTAATCACACAAATTTGCTCTTCCATTCGGTAGAGATCAGGGCACCTGAGACGGTGGGCTTCTCCTGCAAGCCACCCGTGGCACATGTTGGGTGGAAATTTCCCATGTACATTTGAAAAGCTGTTGTACCAGTAGTAAGAGTAAGAAGAAGCTGTGCAGCAGCACTGCCATTGCCATAGTAACTCAGCTCCAGAGCTGCTGCTGATGATTCAATTGTCGGAGCCTGTTTTATCTTTTTCCATTTCAAGCTCAAATTTTTGCCTTGCTAAGAAACAAGATATGAGAAGTGGAGTCTTCAGGCTGCCGCAGGATTCATAATGGGATGTGATTCCCTTTGATCTTCTGTCCTCTTGGCATAGAGATTTATAGCCTTCTCATAAATCATAAAACAATCATTAACTTTCAAGCAAACATTTCTTTTCCCTTACAGTCATGTATATGTTATAAATACTGAGGAATTCAGTCACTTTTCAGTAACTGAGGAATTAATTCACTTTTAAGTTACTTATTAAAATATTTTTACTTTGCACTAGTTAATCATCAATACTGGGAGGAACACATATTTGTTATGAACATATGATACCTCTCTTATTCCTCTCTTAATGTCTTTTACAAACCAGCAGGATCTCTGCATTACCTATAAAACTAATTTTATAACCAGTGTGTAACTGAAAAAAATCTGTGTTTGCTGGAAAAAAAAAATGCTTTACATTCATAAGGGCCTCAGAAAACCTACAGAACACAGTGTCTTCTTAGCCTTTCCTTGCTGTACTCCCTCCTGAAAAATAGCAGCTCTCCAGGAAGCCGCAGAGGGCTGCAGATTCAGCAGAAGATCCTGGACTCCAGGAGCTGCCAGGGGAAGCTGGGCGCTGCGCCAGGCCCTGGGGTTAGACCTTATGCTTTCCTGAACGGGGAGCAAGGTATATGAGGCAGTTTTTATTCCAAGCTTTGCTACCAAGTTCTTCACTCTGGTAGAGTGCTCTTCCAGAAAAAAAGTTGCAAGGGAGAGCAGATGGGGTGAAATATGAAGGATTACAGAGTGTGTTTTGCTGCTGCCTCTGAATCTCCTCAGTGGGAGGGGGAATGGGATTCTAATTCAGCACAGTTTTGCTGGCCAGCAGTTAGCTGTGTCCACTAGCACAGTCACAAGGAACTCATTGCATTGACACTTCCACATCTGAACTGCTGAGAGGAAAGCTTCACCTGATGTGTTTGCAAAGCTTTCTGTGAAATTTGTTTTTCTAAGTTTATTTGTTCCATCTGATAGCACATCGTTTCTAGACATCTGCAAATGCTGTTTTCCAGTTTGCTTTCTTGCAGTGTAGTATTTTGCTCATGAGCTGTCAGAAAAACAGCAGGAGAGCAGTACAGTAGAAGTCTCAATATCCTAATTAAGTACCCAAATACCTCAGTTCAGAATTGGGCACTTCAGAAGAACAAGCAAAAACATACTCAGGAGAGAATTGCCTAGAGCTCAGCAGTGTGTACAAGAGTACCTTTGCACCATTCCATACAAGTGGTTTATTCATGCTGCCAGCAGAGACCAAGTCTCAATTGCAGCCTTCTCTGTGGTACCACCTTCAATGTTTCTTTCTGTTTCCGTGAATTTTCCTTCTTTTCTGTGTAGTAGTTCAGCTTCAGCAAGAAGGTTTCAACTCCTCACTTTTCTTTTGACCAGTCCAGAAGGGAAGCAAGCATGACTTGTAGGGAGTCAGAGACAATAGTCATCCCAGGTGGCAAAAGGAGTAGAACCTCTATTTTTTTTTTTTTTTTTTTTTTTTTTTTTTTTTTTTTTTTTTTTTTTTTTTTGGTGTATGTGTGTAATAATTAAAAGGCTGAACAAGGATTCCTGCCTTATGTGAATTCTTACTTAACAGTCACCTCACACACCTTTGCTATTTTCATGCTGTCATCATTTGGTAGTTGCACATACTTGGAAAGTTTTACTTTGTGGAGAAGCGAATGCTTCCACACTCAGATTATCCCCCAAAGAATGCTTGTCCAAAACCAGGCTGGCTCATTGCTCAGACTGGGACTGTTTCAAATTTTTATAATACTGAAAGTACGTGTGGATATTTGGGATGGA
This sequence comes from Dicrurus megarhynchus, assembly GCA_013399195.1. Lineage (NCBI taxonomy): Eukaryota > Metazoa > Chordata > Aves > Passeriformes > Dicruridae > Dicrurus > Dicrurus megarhynchus. The sequence continues at coordinate 1,611,050 of VXAD01012658.1, read as the reverse complement.
AACCAAAGACACATTTTGTGATCTTATGTTCATTAGGGTTAGATGGCTTTCTCGCAAAGTTATTTTGAGTTGGAGAGTTCTGGTGCCTAAATCTTTCTAGATTCAATTTCAAGGTCTGAGGGGGCTTTTTTATGTTTTGGCACTGGGCTTTCAAAGGTTGACAAAGTGCAGACAATACCTTTACTGGACATAGATCATGTTTTGGTTTTGAATTACATCACCCTCTGAGGTCAGTGATGAATGAGGCAGAGGGCAGAGCTGGGCCCTGTAATCCCAATACTATATGATTTCATTAATGCAGGCACATAGCTGATAATGCTTCTGTTCTTGACTTAAGAGAGCATCTGTACTTTGCCAGCTGAGACAAGTTTGCTTATCAAATGTGTTGATCCTGTTTTTCTATTCAGATAGGAATAATATCAGCAGATCTCACTCAAACGTTTCGCAGATGCTAAAAAGAAGACCAGCTGGAGCTAACCATTTTCATAGCAATAGTTTACATTAGAGGTCTGCAGAGAATTGCCTGGAAAAATTCTCTTATCATCTTTCAGAAATACTGGAAAATGAAAGAAAGATGAGAAGACTATGAATATCATTATGATATAGAGAAAGCAGAGAAAGGGAAGGATTGCTTCATGTTGGTCTTGGGCAACATAATTAAAATAATAATTTGGGACTCTGACAACACAAATAATAGGTTAAAAATATAAGTAATAGGTATCAGGACATCTTTATAGGAAGCAAATCTTGAAAGCTCTGCCAACAGGAGGAGAAATTGTTTTGGAAAGCAAATTTGAGAAAAGTACTTTGGGCCCTTAGTAGCCAATGTCTCAGTATGAGTTCTTAGACTTAGACTGTGGTTAAGAGAACTAATGCAGAAGAAGTGGAATATTTAGCTGAAATAGGGGAGAGATCTTGCCTGTGTACACAGCATAAGATGTCTGCTGGAACAGTGTGTTCAGTGCTAGTGGGAAAGAGTTCAAGGGAAATACTATTTTCTGCAAGACATTTATCTAATCTGACTTCTGATAAGAGTTGTGTGATCTGTTTGTACTAGGCAGATCCTTGTCAGTATTACTCAGTGAAATGCAAGCCAGAAAGCAACCTGAAGCACGGCACACCTTCAGATGTTTGTGAAGCAGCCTATATATGTAGAAAGGACTTGGGCTGGCTTGTCTGACTTCAGGCATCTGAAGTTACTGTGTGAAATTACGAGATCTAGAGAGGCAGAGTCATGGCAAGCTGGCACATCTGTGCCTGTGCCCACACTGGGGATGGAGGTGCAAGGGAGGATCTGTGGCCAGCAACTGCCTGGATTTAAGCTTCTCTCCCCAGGGGTCCCAGAGCTCTGCCAAAACTCATGACTCAGCTCTGCATCCAAACAGTTTGGGAAGTATGTGAAATTCGGGTTAAAGTGCTTTTAAAATAGTTTAAGCACATTTAAAAATCTAGCTAGAAACAATTACCATTACTTACCATAACAGGCACTCCCAACAAAGTCTGTTAGTTTGAGATGTACAGTCTAAGTGGCACAGAAATATTCAGTGTTTTAGACTTCAGCTGTGCCTGAACTGTAACAGAACAAAATCTGGTATTGCTCTATAGGTTCAATTTTTCTAATCATAAGATGGTTGTACATAGCAGGACATGTATTTTGATAATGGTCCAGTGTAAAAGATTAGGAGTGGCCTTGTTATGATTCCTAAAATCCAACCATCTAAGCTCAATAATGGTATCCTACTGCAACATATGGCTTTTTTGTGTAACGTGATTTCTATACAGATTTGCAGTAGAGCTTGGGATGCGGCTGCGGTGAGGTCCTGAAAAAGATGATGGTGTGCAGATATTTCTGGTAGATGAGTCCTGGTGTAATCTTCAACCTTAATTGGTTTAGGTTTTGGTATGATATTGCTGTAACCTGAATACTCAAGGGAAATAGATTGGTTAGAGATAGACACACACACACACAGTGAGCTCTTACCTCGTTTTGACAGCTTTTCTGCTTTGGAGCAAGTGTTCACTTTTATCTTGGCTCAGTGGTATCAGCCAGGCATTATTTAAGCTGGAGGATATAGACATGGTGGATCTGATAGATATTTTTAATATTAAGTCAGAATAAGTGAGAAAGTAAGTAGTGGTGGTATTCAGCAGTTAATAATGTCTGAATGCTTCATCTCCCAGGGTTATGAAGGAAATAATTTTAGTATCTTGCTTTATTTTCCTCAGTACCTTATGTATGATTATATAGTATATAGCACTTGCATCACAGAGTGGACAGAAAAAGCATTTGATTGGGAATCTGAAGTGCCACTTGGAGAAGAATAGTTGGTATTTTTAGTTCTATCTGGAAACAAGTGTCATTTGTGAAAGGAGTTTTATGACCCCAAAACAAGTGTCTAAGAAGTGTCTGCTCATTTAACTTGCAGACCTAGCTGGATTTTTATCTGATGAATAAAACATTTATTTCTGGTCTACTTTTATTCTGTTCTTAGCATGCAGGTAGAGTCTGATTTTGAATGCTCTTCATTGTGGGAAAGGCAAAGGATGCAGTAAAATGTGTGTATCAGAAAGTTTCCCAGGAATTGAAGCACACACGTGCAGAGCTCTTAAGGTGAGCTCAAAATGAGTTGAAGATCTTTAATATGTTTAAGAGTGTGAACTCTCACTGACCTGCTGTCTAACATGGTTCTTAAGAGCTCTCCCCCTTGAATCAAAGTAATGCCTTGCCAATTACCACATGCTTCTGGCAAAATGTAATGATTGGAACCAGTACAAATTTCATCAGCTTATGGGAACACTCACACGGGAGCGAAAGGCAAAATGAGATACCATGATGGTGTAGGAGGAGATGGCATCTAGAATGTCCCCACAGGCTGCACTGTACGAGCCAGAAAGCACTGAACGTGTTGTAGCCGAGTGAGATGTGATACAGGAGGTGACAATCAGTTCTAAGTCCCTGGGAGACAAACAAAAGGCAATGGGGAAAGGATATCAAGGGTACAGATGTGACCTGAGCCACTGCTGGTCAAATAATAATGTGATTTCCCATGCTCCTTATATGAAGCACAAATCCATTTAAACTGCAACTGAAAAAGAAAACCGGCATAAACAGTACGTAATTGCCAATGTAGCTGTCCAGCTTCAGGGAAGAGCAGAAACTGTATTAGCAGAGCGTTGTAATTCGAGCTCAGGATAACTGAATTGAATTTAACAATATTTCAAAGGTAACAGCAATAAAGAATGGTCAAAGCAGAGGCTTTTTACCTCGGTCCTTTTAAATGGCAAAAATATGAACAATATTTACCCCCTCCCACCACCACCAAGTAGACTTTAAAAACTAAGAATCCTGCAAAGTCTTGTATCCTAATCTCCTTATTAAACACTCTATTAGTCCTTCTGGAGTTGCTTTAATAACAAGTTTTGGGATATGCATGAATTTTTCAGTACTGAGGTTCAGTATTGAACAAGTAAGAATTTAAATATGTGTATTCATCTATAAACTAGTTCATGAAAACTTGAAGAGCTCAGAAGAGGAGCCAGAAATGTGTTTTCTATTTGTTCAACTGATGTTATAGTATTTATATTTTGATCTTATTCTTAGAGCCTGGTCCTGCTTCTATTGACTTCATAGTATTGATGCATATAAGCCAAGGAGCATAACACAGTTACTCTCATCCTCCTGCCCTTGTTCCTTTCTGTCTTTACTGATATTCTTGGACAGATGCTTACCCAGGAGTGTCGTCCACATAGGCACTCTCTGAGAAGGTTTGGAGGTTGAATTGTAAGCAGGGACAAGGCCTTTCGATCTATTCATTTAGTATCTATTTCAATGTGATCTTGAACAGGGCCCTGAAATGCTACTTCATGTAAACAATAGATGGTAATATTAATAGGAGTAAATGGTTGAGCTTAATGACTTCAACATCAGAAAGATTATCGGGATGCCAGTTGGGCTACAAATTATTCAAGTAGTCAAATGGAATGATTAGTAAATGGATTCAGAATCACTGGTGTCAGGGTTTTGGAGCGGTGTGTTTGTAGTTCACGTGTATGGTTCCTGACAGGTGATTTCTGCTTGATAACATCCGCCCACATAACATGTGAGTAAGTTACGTTGTTACCACCCTCTCATTCCCTTTCAGTAAGATAAGTGTGCCATCTGGGGCAATTAAAAGGCAAATGCCATGCTTTTTTTTTTTTTTTAATCTAGGCATTTACTTTATATAATGGTAATTCAATAAATAACAGTGAGACTGCTTTGATTCAAAGACTTGTGAGGTTTCTGAGGACATTGAATATATGAAGGACATAAATAAGTGTGCTTCACTTTCAAGAAGAGATGTATGTTTGTAGGGCTGCTGAAGAATTTTAATGTTTATAAATGTCAAGAAGAAGAAATGAGAATTTTAATTTTGCATCTGATTTGATAATTTTATTTACACCCTAAGTTTATAGTTTTATTTCATTTTTCTCCAAAAGAAGACAAAATAAACAGGGAAATATTTCCTACTAATAATGAATTGTTGACCATATCAAATATACTGTTGATTTATAGTCTGGTTATTAAGCTGAAAGAAATGAATGCACTTTGAACCATGAATTACGGGTAACAGTGCAAGATTACATCAGCCCCCCTTACCTATTTATTGAGACTCAGCTGTGTTTTGCAGGCAGTGCCCTTCTCTTTGGACGAGGCCCTTTGGCTGCAGCCAGGCACGATGGCAAAGCTCCTGCTGAGATGCGTGTTGGCTCGTGCCGTCTTGTTCCAAACTGGCTGGAGGCGCCCAGCCAGTAATCCCCAGCTGCACATGTCTGACACCCAGTCCCTCAGCTCGGTTTAATTGCTAATTGCAACAAATGCCTCCCAGAATTCGAGTGCAGGGGCATCTGTGGAAGTGTGGGGACAGGAAGGAATCCCGTCAGAGCTGATTTCTTGTCCCGTGCCCCCTGGGAGCTGCCCTGGGTACAGTGCCACCTGGCACCAATGGATTTCAGCATTCCCCACTGCAGCACAAAACAGTGTTGGGCAAGCTTCAGTTCAGGAAAGACTAAGGGGTTGGGCTCAAGTATTTATGAAATATGATTCAATCCCACAGTCCCTGTATACTCATAATTACCAGCACAGCTGAAAGGTTATGTAGGCCCTGTAGTTCCTAACAAAAGTAAAGCCTAAGCTTTGAAAATCACCTACTGAGGAATTGCTCTAGATACTAAGAGGAACTTAAATTAATACAGTTATTTCACACTCACTGGTGGTAGGAATTTCAGAAGATTCATAATCCTCATTAGTAAAAACATATGTTATTAAAAATTACCTATTCTACACATTAGTTTTCCCATTTTCCTTGTACTTTGCTCTCTTAATCTAGATGTCAAGTGATCAGTGGGCCTTTTAAATTATTTGGGGGGTAACCAACGCAGATTCAGACTTTCAAAAGTTTTTTTCCTTTTTTTTTCTTTGAAAAATGCATAAAGTTTTCATTTTAATGTAGATATTTTATAAGTCATTATGAGAGACTGTCATTATGATTTACTGTGGGTTTGAATTGAGTTTAAGCAGTCAAGAGCACCCACTCAACCCACTCAAAACATTAGTCTTGAATTTTCATGGAAGGCAGATTTAACCCACATCAATGCACGATGCCACAAATGCAGGACTTTGATGTGAGGAGGACTGCCACTCTGTTCATGGCAAGTCTTCAGGATCTGCCCTCAGATCAGTATTAAAATTTTATCACTGCTGGGAGATAACTTAAAATCTTCATAAACAGTATTTAAATAACACCCAGTGTTACTTTTTATGGTATCAGTACAGTTAAAAGAAACATACTTTGAGCCTGGACTCAAGAGAGAACTTGTGACAAAATGAAATACAGCCTGCTGAAACCTACTGTAAGCAAATACCACAAGCTGTGCCAAACCATTATGTTAGTTTCACATTAAAAGTAATACCAAATAGAAAGGGAGGACTTGCATATTCTTGTCACCACTGTTTTTAAATGGTACACCCATGAACAAGGCTAGCAATCATCTGGCTAAAAAGGCCATTAAACCACAAACTGTTTATATAAATATCCAATACAGACATGAGGTTTGAAGACTTGATTTTTAATAAGGAAGAAATCGATCCGAGTATCAGAATTGCTTTCTAATACTTAGAAAGTTCTAATAGAACTAGTTCTTAGTTCTAATAGAAACACTGTTGTTATTTAAGAATTTAGTTTCCATTACAGTTTAAATAGTGGTTGGCTCCTCTGATCCTATATACATACAGACTATTTTTCTACTTTTCACTTTGAGAAGTTATGGTGTAACATATCTGCTCTTTGCAACAAAGCAACAGATATGGGAGTAGTGTTCAGTTCATGCCTGGTATATTGCAACACTTTTGAGTTTATAACTGGATTTCGGTGGACACCACTGAAGTGGTGAGGTTATAGCTACTTAAAGCATCAGGTAAGGGATACATGTGTCAAACCCAACAACTTGAGGGGTACTCTTGCCCACAGGTACTGAGTTCTGTATGCTGTTGACTGGTGTGGGATGTCCTGCTCCTGGCTCAGGGACATGATGCAATTTCTCATCAGATACTCCAGTGGTTTTGCAAACAGTCTGTATCTGTGAGCTGACCTTGACCTCCAGAGAAACTCCCTTCTCCACTGCAGCAGATGAAACAGGATGTGACTGGGGAATGCAGGGGTTGGTAAGGAGGGGGCATTTTATCTTTAGAGGTTGCCAGAACACACTGGCAACAATTTTGATTTCGGAGCCGAGTTCAACTTTTTTTTTTAAAGAATCCCTTGTTTTTTCCAACTGGGAATCTTCACAAATAGGTTTAGCAGTGCTTCAACAGAAATACAGGTACTTCTAGGTTTTATATCTATATTTTTCAAAAGTTTGTATATTGCTTTACTTGTTGCCCCAAATATGTATTGGAAGGCACTTTTCCCTCGGACCTCACAAAACTTACTTTTCACAGTCTATCACAAATCAAAATTATCTACATATCACTAATCCAACGGCAGTCTAACCTCACCAAAATGACTGAATTTGTCTATATTTTTTGTATCATCCCGCAAGTCATTCAGTACAGTTTCAGGGTTCCCTAATTCATCATCTCCCAAGTACTGTACAATTTCTCCTCCCATCTTCTGTCTACTTCAATATATAAGAAGTATTAGTTCGGAAGTCTGAAGTTTGTTTTAATCTAAGATAAGAACATTTGGGGATTTCAGAAGCTATGAGATTTTTTTTGTGCTTTGTAAGGTGGAAACATCCACTGACAGGCCCTCTTCCAATGAGAGGCAGCTAATGACACCAGCAGAAGTGGTGTTACTTCTTTCTTCTTCATTTAGAATCTCATGTTCTATAGACATACAGAAGGTAATTACATCTCTTACTGGTTTTGTATAGTAATGTGTCACAAATGGTGTTCATACTCCCTGGCTTTTTCACAATTCTTAGATGATGGGATGCCTTAATGATCACTTATGTGTGCTTTTATTGAAGACATTGTACGTTTTCTCCAGCTTCTTGTTAGAAGCCATTATTCAGTTCCAAATAGGACTAGAAAAAAATATGAGCAGTATGAAATCATACTTGGAATTGTTCCCACTCAGGAAATGCTTTTAGATTAAGAGTGCGACCTCATTCAATATTTAAAATAATGGCAATACTAAATAAACCTGAATTCTGTTCTGTGGAGTGAAGAAGTTAAATGGTACCTTACTCTTCAAAGTAATTAGGAAGTTTGCATGGGAGTTGGTTTAATGTTTCTAAAACCGTAAATTTTTTATCCCCCTGCAGGCTCTGGATCTTGGCAAATATAATTGTCTTTATAATAATTGTAAATGCATTTGAGATGTTCTAAGTGGTAAAATGGCATCTTATTCTGTTGCTTCTTATGGGAGTGTTGGAGCAGCATGAGAGAAGCCTTGATTCTGCAGAGGCAATAGTGTGCATGTGCATCCCCCAGGCATGTGTTTGTCTGGTGACACTCAGATTTTTGGTTGCTGTATGTGACAAATCAGGTTCCTTCCTATCATCAGACTGTATGGGGTTTGGTTTTCTCCTCTGTTGAATATATCAAATAATAAATATGTTCTCTAGATGGTAACAGAAATTATTCTAGGAGTAAGAATTTCAACTATAACTGTATTGATTCTGATAGATACATGTCTAACTTGCTCTTAGAAGTCTCCAGCATTGGTTTTCATAATCTCCCCAGCTACATTACTCTTCCACTCTGAGTTATCTTTACTTGATGTTTGAACTTCCTGTGCTAAAGTGTTAAAGTCATTACTTCTTCCCCTGTCCTCCACAGCCATGAAAAATCGAGTGCACTCTTTGTAGCAACTTTTTATGCACATGAATATTGCCCCCTTCTTACCTCAGTTCTTCCTTATTCTGTTCAGCTCATGATTCCTTCATTAATTTTCATTTATTCTGTTTAAAACAATCATCCTATTATAGCTTGGATGATATAACTCGTTAGGATTATTATAAATTCTAACCATTCTTCAAAGCTCTGACAGTCCCATTCAGCTTGGAGTTGTCTGCACATTAACAATATAGTCTTTATTTAATCATGCAGGCTACTAATGGAACTGTTTGCCAGACCCAGGATGGGTCCCTGAGGACCCTACCGAAATATATGTTGCCATTTTTACAATGAACCATTGATAACTGTCCTCCTGGTACTATTTTGTAACTGGTTTCACATCCAGTAAAAAATAATTTCACCTCTATCACGTGTCCGTAGTTTGCTTTGAGGATGCACTGTCAGTATAGTGTCACAAGAAGTACTAAAATCAAAATATATGGCTTCAGCTGTTTCTCTCTTACCCACATGCCTGTGAGCCTGTCACAAAGGAATTTATATTGGCTTGACATAATTTATTCTTAACTAATCCACACTGACTCTTAGTTATCTCCTTCTCTGCTGGATGCTTACAGATAGTTTGTAGAAAAATTATCATTTTGGTTGAGACTGGGAGGGGGGAGGAACTGAGATGAGACCATCACCATGGGTGGCTGCCAGCTGAATGTCAGTGGATAGTACCAGGATAAAACCTACCTCTTCAGGCTCTTCACCCCAGTTGCCCTCCAGACTGCAGCAAGGATCCTTGCTGCCTCGGAGTTAGGAGCAGGCTGTGTCTGTGCCAGCCAGCCCTTGTGCCAGGGACTGCTTCCTGGCACATTCATTTGACTCCTTGGGATGCAGCTTCAGTCTTCTTAACCTCTTGCATCCCTTTCAAAACTGAAATCTATCGCAGTTCTCACCAATGGTAAGCACTTGATTGGCAAGGGATCTTTTTAGTGAAATGAAACTTGGCAGCGTGATTTGTTCATATTCACTGACTGGTAGATTAACAGTTCAAGTTTTTCTCTTATGATTGAAGTCCTCCAAATGTCCATTGCATCACTTTTCTTTTTCCCTTGTATGAGAGCAACAATTTTGTCATGAAGTTAAAATCTGTTATCTGATAGCCCTTTTGGAGTGAATTTCATTGAAGTGTTGGCTCAAGTGCTTATTTTCACTAAAACATGTGACAGCTTAATAGCTATATTCATGTCACTAAGTTTTAAAATGACTTCTGGTGGGTTTTTTTCCAGAAAGTGAACATCTCAAAGATGAGAACAGATAACATAAACCTATGCATGTATTTGTATGTATTATGTATAATGTAAGAAATGTATTTATCTAGGAATAAACTTTATATGTGTGCTTTTTAAAATAAAATAATAATCAAAATCAATTTAATGAAGTTATTAAATTATCCCATACCTCTAACACAGAAAAAAATGGGACAGTCCCTGGATGTTGCTGGCACATTCCCTGGATGCTCGTGCAAGCACGTTGCAGCACTGCCAGGCAGGGCGGTCTGGGGGAAGGGTGTTTGCATGTCCTGTAGACTCAGGCATGAAGGGTAGGAAAGGTACCTGGGGAAGGTTGTAGCTGTTGTTCTGTTCCCAGAACTGTACACTGAAACAGAGCCTTTGCTGTCTCCTGTTCTTCCCTTTTGTGACTGAACCAATGATTTATAGTCACTGCCTCCAGTCAGAAGTTTGCTCTGTCAACTTGATGCAGACCAGGTGACCTAGGTTCCTCCATTTGAAAACTCACATTTAAAAATAAGCAAGGATAATTTCAAAAGCAAAACCAAACTGAAACAAAAAAAAAAAAAACCAACCAAAAAAAAACCCCAGGTAAACTTCGGAAAACAGTTTTCCATAAGTGGTAGAGTAAATTATTCATTCCAGAAAAAATCATTATGCAGTTGGCATTAACAATATGGCAAAGAATTCTCTCATTTGCTTTCATGGATGTCACACAGAAGTGTTTCTGCTATTAAGGCTGGAGGACACACCTGACTGTAAATGTGGAAGCACATAATTAAAGCATGGCAGAAGGGAGCTCATAGATTCTCTATGCTTGCCATTAATAGTTACTAGCCTGGATCTTTTGTCTGCCTGAATGTAATGTCATCTTTCTTGTTTTTATTCTTTAATTATTACTGCTGTTTGTCAATTTATGAGGTTAGGGGATCATAGTAACATTTATAAAAGTAGGAACACCATGTACTAGTGTACCTGCATCTAAAAATATCAGAAACATTCTAATTTAAAAGGTAAAATAGTGCACTATTTTATCTAAATACTTCCCATTCCAGGAGACTTCAGTTTCCTAATTCTGGGCTGCAGGCTAAGAAAGTTAATAAATTAGTTTTTTGCAACTTGGACAGACTATTTGATGGATAAGGAGATTGCTGGATAGCCACAGTTTTAAACTAAAAGAGAGTAGGTTTAGACTGGACATAAGGAAGTAGTCCTTTACTGTGAGGGTGCTGAGGCGCTGGAACAGGTTACACAGAGCAGTTGTGGATGCCCCATCTTTGGATGTGTTCAAGGCCAGGCTGAATGCAGCTGGATGAACAAGCTGGTCTAGTGGACAGTGTCCCTGCCCATGGTAGGAGGGATAGATGATCTTTAAAGATCTTCTGTCCAAATGATGATGGATTTTCCAACCCAAATGATTCCATCATTCTGTGGTTCTATGATTTTATACATAACCTTTAAATTGGTACATAGGTGAGACATAAATACATTATTGAGCATCAGAGGATGTTAAAATAACAGGCAAATCCATCTAAACAAAATTCCAGACCTGAAAAGATCTGGGTATAATTTGTCTGCACTTGTAATACACCATTAGAAAGGGTAGCATAGAGTGGGTAGCAAGAAGCTTCAGTTAGCAAGGGAAGGAATTAAAGAGATAACAGAAAACATGATAACTTTAATGGACTTTGGTTTGCATTTTTGAGGAATGAAGCAACCCAGGGAGCTGTTTGCAGACAGTGTTCTCCGGCACCCTCTCCTGGCTGGCTCAAGAGTGGCAATACGGCCTTGGAAAGTGCCAGGTCTTTTGGGGAAGCAGATGACAGACTGCCCCTACATTTTCAATGGAAAATTGAAGTGGAAATGAAGTGGATGAGAGAAACAAAATTATTTTTCTCTTTCCTGTAGGTGCCATGAGCCTACCTGCAGGATTGAAGAGGGGTTACGTTTGTCACAAAGTATTACTCATTTGGGAAATGAATTAATAGAATTGCATTTCCACGTGCTCGGACACAGACCCAGAGCAGCCACCTGCGATGTGTGGTGAAGCTGGCGCTGCAGAGAAGTCACTGCAGTGGCTACAGGCACATCCACCTCCGTGTGCCTTCCCCACCAGTGCATGCATGACTTCAGTCACTAGGCACAGTGATCCCAGGGAACACAGTACAGGGCTTTTAGCTGTAGTTCTGGAAGGAGGGGAACAGTAAAACAAAATCCATGTACTGTCAAAATTGGTTTCATGCCTAACATGAATAATTTCTTCCAAGTATGCAAAATGTAGAGAGAAAGAATGCTTTCTAACCAAATAACCACTTACTTCAGTTGCAGATACAGTCCTAAAATGCAGTAATTGCATTAGTCTTAAATTTCATTTGATGCATATGAATGTAAGATGTTATGAAATGGAAGGCAGGGCTCTTGGTATCGGGCTGTTTTATGAAAGTGTTGACATTCTGGATTGGAAGAATGTATCAGAGAAATGAAAATTAAATGTTTTCCATGCTTTTAAGGGATTTTGGTAAGGATGTTTATACTTACAGATGTATGCAATACATAAGAGTAAATTAATCTTTTATTATATATATATATAAATAAATACATATAGAAAAGATTGCATTTAAAAGAAAATATATATTTAAATTACTATGAAGATGTGAGTGATTTTCAAGGCTTTTGATAGCCATTTTCTCATAACAGTCAGAATAAGCCAAATGCAAGACAGTAGTTTATGAGAGACTTGCTGTCTTTGATCAGTGGGTATGTCATGAAGGTTCACAGAAACAACTTCACGCTGAGGACAAACTCAGTCACACTTCAATACACAGCCAGAGCCAAAGGCCAAAGCTCACACACGAGCTAACACACAATGGGGTAAGCACAGCAACACCCCCAGAGACACTTTACAGGTGACAGGATTGGTGCCACTTACCAGTCAGAGATATTAGAACCAAAGAATCATGGAATCACCACGGCTGGTAAAAGATCACCAAGTGCAGTCACCAGCCCAGCACCACCACCATTTTCACCATTAAACCATGTCCTCAAGTGCCACATCCACATGCTTTTTGAACACTTTCAGGGATGGTGACTCCACCACTTCCCTAGGTAGCCTGTTGCAATGCTTGGCAACCCTTTTAGTGATGAATTTTTTCCTGATATTTGATCTAAACCTCTCCTGGTGCAACTTGAGGCCATTTCCTCTTGTCCTGCCACTTGTTACTGGGGAGAAGAGACTGACACCCAACTCATTCTGACAACTTTTTTGAGAATCATTAAATCAGTTATCCACTCAGAGTAAGAATAGTCATGCACCAATGTCTCTACAGACATGAATTTGACATAAAATCACACCCCTTGTGCTGTATGAACAATGGGAAAGAAGAGATTTTTTTTTTCCTAATGCATCTATTTCTACTGTTAGAGAAGTTATTACTATCTGAATAAGAACAAAAGTTGGTTGGAACTCATTTATCAATATTCTTTTCATTTGCCAACTATTTTTAGGGTTTTAGAGAAATGACATTTTTGGTAATTGTGCAGGGGAAGAGAAAGTCCCTAAAAGATTTACTTACTCTGATGTTAGGGAGACAAATGCAACTGTCTAACCTCTGAATCACAGAGGGGTCTCAAGGGACAAGGCTGGTAGCAACAAAGTTCTGCATAAGAAACTTGGCAGAGGCTTTTAAACTGAAAAGCTCAGAGAACAGGAGGAACCTGGCTCTGAGCAGAGCTACCCAACATATCTGCCTTCATGGGCTTCATCAGAGATCCTGACCTATTTGAACTGATGGTTTTTAGTGGGTAAAAGCACTTTTCATTCTTTTAATAGACTCTGAAATATCCTATGAATTTTGCTAGAATTTTTGCTGATTAAAATGAATGTAATAATTACTTTCACATGAAGAACAAAGTATAGATAATGGCATTTATCTTGATAATCTAGACTGCTGCAAAAATTCCTGCAATATTTAACATTTGTCTGCCAAAGCATTCAGTTTTGAGATAGAGAATCTACTTTCAACCCATATGAAGTTTAAGTAAAAATTGTACTGATGTAGGTAATTGAATTAATATAAACATAGTTATCAGATTCTATTTTAAATTTTTAAAAATGTAATAATGAGATCTTTCATACTTCCCTTCTAAATCCCCTATCTGCATTCAAACCAAATGCACTAACACCTTCCAGAAATACTGCAGAAAAGTAGGTCAGGAAAAAATGCAGTGCTACTTTCAATTTTACAGAATTTAATGGTATTACAGAAGTTTCCAGACACAGTTTTTGTATCAATTCACTGAATTAGCACTATTTGAGTGACCCAGTCAGCATAGCACCACTGTTGCTGATACAACTTGAATTAACTATTAATATTTAGGCTTGGAAACAATCTCATGAATAATATTTTCAATTCTATTTTTAGTGAGATTTAATGATAAGTTATCTTCCAAATCTTAGTATTCTACAGATCTGTAATAAAATCTCAATTTATATTTATTTTATCAGAATGCTAAATTTTTTTGTCTTATAAATAATTTTAAAGGATTTAAAACTAGTTTACCATTCTACTGCTCTTTTAGGCAACACGAGCCACACAACCTTTGAAATGCACATAAAAGAATTTATTTCTTTTTGAGGAAAGCACAGCATCTACTTTTTGGTGGATATGTACTAGGAGTGGTGCTCTGCTAATAATTAGATAGTGGTTACATATGAACATCATTTGCACTTGCTAATCAATTATTAGTAGTATTTATACAAAAAATCCAAGTGAGATTGTGATCCAAAACGTTTTAAGTTATTTAGTTTAGAAAGAGGGACTCTGATAAAAGCAGTAGTGTTTCATCTCCAAGTGTCTGATTGAATGCTTTTTGGTATCTTAATGTAAGACACTGCCTGGCCTTTAGACTTGCCTGGACGAATGGGGGAAGGGGCAGTGGAAGTATGGAAGATGACTCAGGAATATAAAAATATGATGTCTCCTGCTTCTTTGTCTATGCTTCAGATTTAGATTCTCTCAGATATCTGTGCTACTGACACCACTATGGAGAGAGCCTTGGGTAATTGCCTTTTTGGAGACTGAGAACATTACTTTGGATGTGGTAGTACGTCCTTTACCTCAGCTGAGGAGTTGCACCACAGCCAAGGAAAGGGCAACACCTGAGGGCTTTGATAATTCTCAGGCGGAGGTCTCCCAGCCTATTTGCTACAGCCATTCAATCAGCTGCAAAATATTAATTAGAGACAGAAAAACAGTTGCCTGTCTAAACAACCTAGCATTATTTTCCAAAATTATTTTCCAAGCTATTTATTGTCTTGAAAAGATTAAAAACTGAGGTCAAATTATTTCCTTGAGTAGAGAACTGAACAAATTTGCCCCATTATCTGACAACTTTTCACAGGGGCACTTAGGGTCTCCTGATGGGTAGTTAGGTGCAATTTGAGTCAATTTACCTCTTCTGTGCTAATGTTCATTGATGCAATTTTGCTGCACTCTTTCTGAATACTCAAAATCTTCATACACGCAAATGAAAGGAAAAAAATTATTTTGCCATTTTCTGAATCCATGGCATACACAAATGAGACATGATATTTATTAATTGCTAAGCTTTACATACATTCAGCAGATCTTTGAGAAAAGCAATTATAATTAATTTTTTCACAAATTTGATAACATTAGTATGATAATTCCATGAGAAATAGCAAGCTCTGAAGCAAACAACCAACATTTGTAATCTCAAAGCCCATTATCATCAGGTGAATTATCTCTTTAACCACCTTTGGTCCAAGAGGATATATTATGTTGCCAGTGATCTTCTTTGTCACTATACAAAGCAATTTAATTAAGTTCATAATAAATCCCACCTCTGTTCCATTACACAGTTTATGTGAAAAATGCATTCAATTTTTTTTGCAATATAGAACCTTTATTAAAGACAAATGTGTAAAGTAAAATATGTCTCTCCCAGTTGTTTTGCAACCCTTATAATTAGTCTTTATTACAGATTAATGTATTTGCTATGGAATGGAGAGATCAAAAATTAGTGAATTTCTGAAAGACTCAATAAGCCTCAAACCTAATGCTGTATTTACTTGTAAAAGCAAAAAATACTGACTCCAATGAAATCACCGTGGTTCAGATCTAAGCATGTTTTCTGAAGTAGCACCAGGTGCAGTGGAAAGTTATAATTTCACAGCCTGACATGTTATTCTATTCCACAGTCAGAACGGGCTGAAAATCAGAGAATAAAATCTTCTTACTGTCAAACCTGTGTGTGTGCACAGCTGTGCAAAATTACTGTCGTGTTCCTTCTTCACAGGTGATGAAGCAAATAATCCATATACTAAAATTGGTCCTTTGAATGATCCTAATAAAAGAAGGGAGTCAGGCACAAATCTTCTGTAATGTAGCAAGTTAAGTTGCATTAATTGAGCTATAGTGATGAGCTCCATGCTTATTTTTATTATAGATGCAAAGTCACTTGAGTTAATTCGGCTATTTTTCAAAGCAGGCTAAAATGGTTTGAATTACATCACCCTTCTGCCAGACTAGAAAAGTTCAGCCTGTAATTCAGCTGATAAATTTGAACACTTGTTTCAGTCACATTTTTGTATGGAATATTTTGTTTGCATTGTCCTTTAATAAATTAGGTCACTTTAGAATCTCTGTATTAAATTTAACCTTTCTGAAGAGTGAGGATAATTTATGCTTATACACTTACACACACTGCTTTATTTAGTTCATATCTGTAGAGATTTAAAATCTAATAATGATCTTCAGTGTATAAAAAAATTCTGAGATTTATAAACTTTGATAAATATAACCAATGATTCACAGTATCCCAGATTATACATATTATCATAAGTCTTTCCATGCAGAAGACGTTGTAAGGTGAACCAACACATCAACAAGCTACTGTACATCAGTAGCATTCCAGCAATTTGCTTTGGAATTGTTTGCTTCTCTCCAATGAATGGGGAATAGCCTTTCAATCTACAAAGGGTAAGCTTTCTTAAATTACTTCACACTTTTTAGGGGATGAGAGGGCACATAGAAAATTACTGTGGAAAAAATGCTGTATGATTCCTTATTCTGTGCACTCAAACTCCAAGTGTGGAATTGATGGCAGAGATAAACAGTATCACAGCCTTCCCTGTGGACTATTGGCTGGGAAAGAGAAAATTACTGTGAATTATTGGGGGAATTTAAAGCAAATAAGCATGGCAGATCAGATGGAGCACTTTTTCTTCTTAATCCCTAGCCTAGTTATTGCTAGAAGCAATCTTTTCTGAATTGTGATTCCGAGAATCACAAATTTCATCAAATACAGTTTCAATAAATTAATTTTATATAATTTCAATGTAAGTAAAAAGAATCTACAGGGAACCTTTGCTTAGGTCTTCTGAATGGCAAAGGTTATGTGTGGCTTTGTGACAAAACTGAAAACAATAAAGAATTGAGAGAATATTTTATTTCATAGATGTTAGCTATATTGAGGTATCCATTCTTTGTAGCAACCAGAACCAAAAACTTGTTTGTACAGAAACTCCATATGAACTCTATATATGAGTCAGATAATTCCAGTAAATTTCAAATGAGACAGTGTGTATCTGTATTGGAGTAAAACTGGCATTCAATGTCATGGACTTTATTTATGCTGATTTCAGCAGGGCTAACTGTGGAGTGCAGCAGAATGTGAGTGTGCCTCTGTGAAGCACATGGCTGTGGGCATCCTTGGCATAGGGAACTTTAAATATAAATGGGAATTTCAGCTTTCATTTTCCTATGAAGATAGCACAGAAAAGGAAACACGGCTATTTCTGTGTGCAAGCTTATGACAGCAAAAACTAGGGCACCTGTCTGTGATGGTGTTGCCTACATTTTATTCAAGATCATAGGCCCTTCCCATAAAATTCGTTGCTATTCCTTTCCTCCCCATAGCATATTTACTACTTCACATCAAGGAATAAAGTAACAGTAATGAGCTTCTGTATATACTCTCAACAGATCAAGTCAGAGAGAGCAGCACGTAGCTCCTGCTGCTCTTCTGAAGCGCGCGCTCAGCACCACGAAGAGCTCAAACACAAAATGTGCCTCTGCTTGTGAGCCCACGCCTCCAAAGAAGAACGTGCTCCCTTGTCAGTTCGGCAGAGTTGGGCCTCATGAGTTTAGCACAGTTAACATTCCTACACATTTTGAGCTCCTGAGGTACTTTAACATTTTGATGTTAAATAACAAGATTTTACAAAAGGATAAGAACCATTTTACATCAAATAAAATAATTATATAGATTAGACCAGACTAGACCAGACTAAGCTTATTCAGTTGAAGGGGATCTACAATGATCATTAATCCAATAGCCACCTCAGAGCTGACCAAACACTAAAGGATATTAAAGGCATTGTCCAAATTCCTCTTGAACATTGACAGGTATCACAATCTCTCTAGGAAGCATGTTCCAGTGTCTGAATACCCTCTTGGTAAATAAATATTTTCTTTATACACTTCAAAACTCAGCAAAATTTACACCTAGGGTTTTTTTTATGTCAGACTTTTCCAATAAAATTTTCACTCCCTGAAAAATTAAAAGGCCAAATAATAGTAACGCTTAAAATACATATATAAGGGATCTGCAGTCAAATTAATAACTACTATTTGTCTGTCAGGCACTGTATAGTTATGCTGGATTGTACAACAGATCTGGGCTGTTTTTCACTCATGTCAAAATGCTGTCTATGTTGACAAAGGCTATTAAAATCAGCTAGTATGAAATGATCTCTAAAGGCTAAAAAGTATCAAAAAAGAAATATTTTAAGATTATTGTAACAGTCAGAGATGAAGATTTATGTGTTACTCTTTGAGATGAAACATGCTGATTTCTTGATTGCTGTATTATTTTGAGCTATGAACATGAAGAATTTCCAAAACTAGTTCCCTCCCACAAGCATTATTTTCTTAATCGTTTTAGTGCTGCTTCCTGGAGCAAGTCCTGTTGATTTGATTGAGGAAAGCAAGCAGAGCTTGGACCAGCAGTGTCAGTACAATAGGAACGATAATTCTCCTTCCCAGTTTAAACAAGAAAAGACTTGCCTTTTGAGAAGAGATGAGACAGCACAGCAACAGCTGTGTTCTTCTTAGAGTACCCTGTCTTGGACACACTGGTAAAAGCTATTTTCCTTTTTGATCTGGATCCAAGAAATAAAGCTGTTTAAATACACTTAACATGCAGCTGTTGCGCCCTTTCCAAGCAGAAAACAAAGAGACATGCACTAGGTCCTTATTTGCAGAACTGCACCTTTGTTCTAGGCAGAATGCTAATGGAAAACCTGCTACTTACACTGCTCCTGCTACTTTGCAGAGCAATGATTTGATCTGACAAAGAGCTTCTAGCAAAAAATATCCTGTTAATAAAATCAGACCCACTGTGCTGCACCCTTTCAGAGTGAATGTGGGCAGAAACCAGCAGCAGTTCAGGGCATGAATAAATGAAGCTGAAGGATGTAAAAGCCTTGGCCATGGTAGTGCATGGTAGTGTTTGTTGCCCTTCCAAGAAATTTTTGTGCAAGCATATTCAAGCAATGAAAATAAGATTTGATTGTTGACTAATTTTATCCCTTTCTTAACATGCTTCTATCAGCTACATTAAGGCTGTCTCAAAGACAATGTGAATCAGTAAAGTCAGTCTTTTTCTGGAGTACTATACCCCTTTTGTGGAGGACATATATTGTTTAAAATGAAAAATATATAAAAACAGCTGTAAGGAGATGATCTGAACCAAGGAAAATACAGTGTAAAATTAGGAACACTTCTTTTTCCTTTTTCTTTTTTCATTAAGTCCATGATAGTATTTGAGTACTTTAATGCTATGAGGCATAAATCAGTGGATTCTGGTTTGGACAGTGCCGTCTGTCCCATGGCAAGTGTCACAGCTGGGATTGGGGAAAAATATCTGCATTTTTAGTGAATCTACTACCATGCTTTGAATACTGGAAGTAGAAAGAAAGTTATTAACATTGAAATTCAGCTTTTTTCACTCTTTAGTAAATATTCACAGACTCCTAAGTAAGGAGGGGAAAAAAAGGTATGAAAAGTAACAGTTAAATCATAGGATAGCATGGAGTTAATTGCTATCCTACTCTCTAGAGACACTCTTATCTACCCCAGTTCCCTGGGGATTTTCCATGTCTATAGTCTAGGTCACCCTTTCTGTTTTGGGGGATTTCCATCTTGTTTTCTTTGTCTCAGGATTGCTTTTTGCACTGCCTATGTGTGTGACTGCTTTATTACCCTTTTTTATGTGAATCTCATTCATGTCTTTCTTTTCTGGCCACTTGCCAGCCAGAGAACAGCTTCCCATATCCCATTTATCTTCCTAATAATTCTCTTCTTGAAACTCCTAGGGTCCCCATATAAATGACTCACAATCCCCCTGTGGAAGTAGCTGCTATCTTAAGTGCTTCCTTGACTCAGGTGTTTGATCTTGTCTTTCTCTGATGTCTTTGAAGCACTTTATTAATTCCAGAGGGAAAAGAATATCACCTGAAATCCAGGTTTCTTCTTCAGTTCAGCCTAGGTGTTGTCCTGTTTTCAAGAAAGAGCATGGAATCTCTTGAAGTGAGCTGTTAAAACCAGCTAACTGCTGACACTTGATCACAAGAACCCTTCCACAACTTAAATATGATTATTTAGTTTAAACCTACAGCAGCTTTTGAAAAATCACTGGGAAAGTCATGGCAGTAGGGGACTACACTTACGTTGGAGAAAGCTGGTTTATTCTAGTGGCACTGATATCAAAATGGTTCTGTTTTGGAAAGGGATTAGCACTGTTTTAATCTGCTTTAATATTCATAGAATCATAAAATGGTTTGGTTCGGAAAGGACCTTGAAAAATCCTCTAGTCCGCCCCATGTGAGGCAATACCATACAAAGATGTTTATATGAGAATTAATGTTCTGCCACAGTCATTTTTTTTTCTTTTCGATCAGTGCGGGTGAGACTGCCGAAAGCGTTTCCCTCTTGCCGTGGCCGTGCTCCGTCTCCAGCACCGCGGACAGCGCCCGGCGGAGCGCACCCGGCCCGCGGCCGCGCCGCTGCTGCGCCCCTGCCCCGCGGCCGGGCACTGCCGTGGTTCAGCTGTCTCGGAAGAGCGCATGATGTATGCATGCGACAGCCATTAGTCCTAATGGGATGCAAACCAGACTCCAGCCTTACGGGAACCGCGCTTATGCGAGGAGCGTGACTGATGGTAATGGGAAATGGACTCACCCTTGGACATCCGGAATGGAAGAGCTGAGTGATTTGCACCTCCTTGAATGTAATGGCGAGAGGGCTTTGAAACAGCAGAAGACGCACAACATGGCAAAGTGTATTATAGATACACTGAGGTTCACTCAGTGTTACAGTAGATAAATTCTATCTATGGCATAATCTGAGTATTTCACTTAGATGAATCAGAGACTGTGACATTCTTCATAAAACTTATGCTCCAAGGTAGATGGCATGAATTGCAGAAATGAAAAGGTATAGGCAAAACATTATTTACATCTTATGTTGTTTAAAGGGTTGATTCTATATAGCAAGTGACAGCAGTTGTGATGGCAAATAACACAATTCAACAGAGTTGACAAAATAACATGCAAGCTGATCAGGTAGTCTTTCTGAAGCTTCTTGGGTGATTCCAGTGCTGCTCTGTTGCTTAGCAGATGGGTAGGAGGACTTAGCAGATGGGTAGGAGGTTTTCTCAAAAAGCTTTGCCTTTATTGCAGATGTACCTCTGGCTATGGAGCACATCCATGAGAAAACCTCCTGATTTTCCTGCCTGCTAGATTTTGGTTCTTGATGAAAGATCAGAGCTCATTGCTGTCATATAGTGCATGCAGAGTAGTTTGAGCCCTTTCAGCTGAACTCAAGTATTATTCAGGCAAAACTTAAAAGGGCAATTCTTCAAAATCCATGCGGGCAAGATAGTTCAGTGGAAAGAAAAAGTGGGTTTTTTTCCGTGTAAAAAATGGAATATATAGTAGTTCTGGTTAAGAATAAATGGTCTTGACTATGTGTGTTTAAAGCAGTGCTTGAGATTGTTACTGAAGTTTTTGTGTGCACATTAAATGGGCTTTTTATACATAGGGTTGTAGCTGCTTCTCCAATCTCAAAATATGAAATGCCTTTCAAAAAAGCAGACATACTTCTGAACAAATGCAGCCTGTCAAGCTCTGTGCATAAAAAGAAATCATCCTATGACCTGCTTTTCTGTTCAATGTGTTAGCTAAAATGTTTTTGGCACAACAAGAAGAGAGGTGGCTCCTTACCATATGCGTCTTTTTTAGACCTGGAGTCATCAGCTGCTTAACTCCCCTCCTTTTCTTCCTCACAATAGCCCTAGAATACAAAATATTTGATAAAAGTACATTGGCTTGTACATTAATTACAGTGGTTTTCACACCCCAATATTAAATTGAATGTATATATGAAGTTCTCAAAAATGGGTGGATAAGATATCCTATCTGTAGGCTTTTGGGCAGAAATGAGATAATTCACAGTAGTATTTTTAGAGGTGTATGTGTTTAAAGAATGTCTTTTTTTTTTCCTTGAGCTTCACACAGTCCTAGGATGCTCTGACACAGATATTCTTAAACACAGCAGTGGCATGGTACTTCAACAAGCCATGATCTAAGCACAAAACTGAACAACAATCAGTTTGCTCTGTAGTGTTTGTGAAGGACAGAGAAGGTGTGAGGAGCAGTGCTCATGCACCCTACCAAAACTCCTGTTGCAGCTGAGGAGATAGCAGAGCGAGCTGTGGAGCAGCCATGCCATCTCCATAGTAACAGAACGGCAGGGATGACGATTCAGTATTGAGCATGCACCATTCCTATTGCTATGCAACCTCTTGCCTCAGGAATTTTTCTGTGCTGTCTCCAAACAGAACCTTGCTTTTGCTGTAAACCATCTGGAAATACAGAGATTGCAGAGCAATCCTGTACTGCTAGACAAGACTGAATAAACAAAGGCAAATTTTATGTCAGAATGCTAAGCCACCACAAATGTAAAAGCCATAAATCTACTTGTTGAAGAGACTGTGGAATAAATACTGCACTTATTGAATAGAGTTAGGTGACATTACATGTGTTTAGATTCCCTCTGTTCCCTCCCCACTCAGGAAGCTCAGCTGTAAATCTTCCAGTTGCTCAGTGAGAGGAGGTGGATTAGACAGTATGTTACCCACAACCACCTCTGTGAATCACTTGGAAAAATCTGTTGTTTTTTCATCAAAGAGGAAAGCACAATGGGGTTCAAATTAAATTACCTGAAAATATCAAAAGGGAAAAGGTATTTTCTAAACAATATTTAAAAAGCTTCCAGTGGTTACATCTGTGTGGCTCCTTGTCAGCAGACTCAGCCTGTTCTATCCACATACCAGATTTCTCCACTTTCCTCCAAGCCAGGTGGTACCCAGACAACTGTATCAGTGTGATTGCATGCTATGTTGCATCTCTTATCAATGTTTAATAGCACAGACTTACTGTCATGCTCACCACAACTTCTGGGGTGCAGAAACTGTGAGCTCAGTGTGACCACGGACAGCTGAGCTGATATACCACAAACAATTTCACACATTCTGTTCCATGGTTACTGCAGTAAATTTGTATGCAAGCACCCCATTTCACATAACACATGCCTGAGATTCAAATTTGCGCACACCAAGGGCTGAACATGATGCAAAAACCCACAGCTGGAACCACGACCTTTCTCCTTGCTTATAATTCTGAATATAATGCTGATATTTAGAAAATATGGAAGTGTGACTAGTTCATCTCCATATTTTTTTCCAGATTTTGTCCTTCTATCAGCCCCTTTCTCATTTCTTTCCCCAGCAAATTTATCTCTTTTCTCTCCGTGTGTACTGTAAGGTTTTCATTATTTTACTGTTTTTATGGCTTCTTTTTCTGGGATTTCCTACTATGTCTGTATAGAGATTGTTGGCATGGCCAATGGGCAGAACGATTGGAATCCCTAAGGCAGGAAAATGTAATCTGATTTGCATAGTATTTTTCTGTAATGGTGAAACTTCCACTGAAGCATCAAAAAGAGGATTTATACATGGTCAAGGATTTAACCCATAGTTCCTAGATATGATGTGATAAATATGTCAGAAATTTGCCCCAAAAGACATTATTGCTCGTATGCACAGGAAATTAAGTATGTAGAGCTGCCTATATTTGTTCCTTCTAATGACTACATTCTGAATCTTTTCCTGGCTTTAAATGAAGTGTTTTAATTACATTTATTTTTAAATGTGTATATATTTTTTTCTGAAAATAGCGAGTGGTGACACATGAAACTGCATGCCTTAAGAAGTGAGAAGAATAAAGAAAAGGTTTCTGAGATGCTGTTTTTGATACTAACATTTACTGACAAGTTTGTTACACTACCCAGCAGTGCTGACCTTATTATGCCAGTCTCATCTTCAGGCAGCCTCCATGCAGCAATGGGAAAAGAGGGTAGCCTATTTTTATAAAATACAAAATGTGCACAGATCACAGTGCTCACTGAAGCAAACACATCTTATAATGACTTTAAAGGAATAATAATAATAATAGGGTAGTTTTTCTTGTAAGAGAAAAGCTGCTAGTATTCAAAGCACTGTGTTGGATTATAACCAGGACAGATAGGCAGCAATTTTGCCTGAGAATTCAATGAATAAGGCATTTGAGAATAAATCTCTAAGCCAGATGTTATTAACACCGGTATGTTTGTTTATGTGCCAAGGTTTTGGGAGCAGGGGGGCTGAAAGGGTGGCTTCTGTGAGAAGATGCCAGAAGCTTCCCCCATGTCAGACAGAGCCAGTTCCAGACAGCTCCGAAACAGCCACTGGCCAGAGCTGAGTCCTTTAGGTTTTGTTGGTAGTGCCTCTGTGACAACGTGTTTAAGAAAGGTTAAAAAGTGCTGCACAGCTGTTGTGAGAGACAAGTGAGAAAATGTGAGAGAAACAGTCCTGCAGACACCACGGTCAGTGAAGGAGGAGGGGGAGGATGAGCCCCAGGCACTGGAGCACAGATTCCCTTGCAGCCCACGGAAAAGACTGTGGTGCTGCACATTGTCCCCCGGCAGCCCATGGAGGACCCCACATGAGAGAAGGGGGATGTGCCCTGAGGGCAGCTGCCATGGAAACCCTACAGTGGAGCAGATTCCTGGCAGGAACTGTGGTCTGTGGGAGAGGACCCATGCAGGGGAAGGTTTTCTGGCAGGACCTGTGGAGGCCCCACACTGGAGCAGTTTGTTCCCAAAGGACTGTTCTCTGTGGGAAGGATCAGCATTGGAGAAGTTTCTGAAGGACTGTATCCTGTAGGATGTGCCCCATGCTGGAGCAGTGGAAAAGCAAGAAGAGGAAGGAGGAGCAGAGACAAAGTTACCAGTTGTGAACTGACTCCAACCTGCATGCCCCATCCCCCTGATCTACCTGGGGCAGAGGCAGTAAAAGAGTCAGGAGTGAAGCTAAGCCTGGGAAGAAGGGATGGTGGAGGGGAAGGTGTTTTTAATTCTATTTCTCACTTTCCTACTGTTATTAACTGACAATAAATAAAATTAATTTCACTTAAGTGATGTCTGTTTTGCCCATGATGGTAATTGGTAAATGATCTCCTTGTGTTTATCTCAATTTATGAGCTTTTCATTGTTTCTTCTCCCCCCACCCTGCTGAGGAGAGAGAGTGATGGAGTGACTCACTTGGCATCTGGTGACCAGCCAAGGTCAACACATCACTGTGTGCTTCAATTTGAACAAACACAGCTCACCCTGGAAAGTTCCTTTTATCTCTTTCTGTTGGGCAACATTTTAAATAAGCTTTAAAAAAAGCAACAGGTATTCATAGGTTAAAGAGGCTTTCTGTTCTTTGGAATACCTTTGGTCTAGCTCTCACCATCTGCAGGTCTTTTCATGCCCCATTGGAAAGGGGTTCACATTTTCAAGCTGAGTACCACAAATTTTAGTCCCGTCTGAGAAACTCATGGGAGATGGCAGGGGAGTTGGAAATAGATGATCTTCAAGGTTCCTTCCAACCCAAACCATTCTATGATTCTATGATACATTCAGTTGTTGCCCAAGGCCCCTCCTTCTGCAACAGGTTCCCAAAAAAACTGATCAAAGATAAATACATATCCATTCACCGGAAGCTGGGGAGCTGGCTTCAGACCAGAACATGGAATTCAAACTTAATCAGTGGTGCAAAGAGAGGGTGGTTTTATTTTGAAGGGCAGAGGAAAGACATCGATTCTCTTCCTCCATAACTCCTCTATATCACGTGATATTGCAGCCTTGTTTAAGGGAGCTAGTAGAAATTCAGAATAATTTCGTAATTTTGTATGAGTACTCCTAGGAGGTAACAATAAACCAAATAGTGATTGAAAATTTTACTTACAGAATAGTACAAGAATTAGCTGTTTCTTTATAAACCAATTTAACACCTACCTGCAGATGGATTAGGATGATGGGTAGTAACAGGTAATACAGAGTTATTTGAGCTTTACATATGGCAACAGGACTGTTAGAAAACTTGTAATTATTAGCATACAGCCTGCCAGTGAATGAAGAACAGGCAGAAACTGAACAATTCTGGACAGTCTTAGTGCACTATTTTTTGTTAGAAGCACTATATCTGTGACTGCCTAATTCAGCCCCCTAGTGAAGATAACTGCTGGATTCTTCACTGACATTGTCTCAACCATTTTCGGCTGACATCTATTTCTCACATTTTTCTGCTGTTTTTACGGTGCTGATGTAGCTCCATGATCCATTCCATGGACCTGAAGCCCCCAGAGCTTGGAAGCTCCAGCTGGTACATACCACTACAGAATTAGTGGCAATGGGTGTTACAAATACATTAGAAAAGTTTCAACTCAGTGCTGACTTCCCTCAGAAAATCACACCAAGTTTGAAACATTTGTCTCTTGTTTTCAAACTACTGAAATACTTGGGTTCAAAGAGTCTAAAAAGTAATTTAACTTTCTAGGTTGAACACAATGACTGAAGATAATGGAACAAGTAAACGAAACAAGTTAATCACCTATGCTTAATACAGTACCAGAAGAACCTGTATTATGGCAGAGGGAAAAAGGATAAAACACAGACACGTGCTGATAGTCTCAGTGGAGGTGACATAAACAACTGCCTTTTGTCACCAAAGCAGATCACTTGTTTGGATAAGTGAACCATGCTTGCAAAAAGTTTCCCCAGTCATGGCTTACCTTATATTTCAGTTGAAGAGCAAAGATTTCAGTTTCCACAACTGTCAGTCTGGTATATTTTGATGCCTCATATCCATTGAGCTGCATCTGATGCCTCCTTGACG
Organism: Dicrurus megarhynchus; assembly: GCA_013399195.1. Classification (NCBI taxonomy): domain Eukaryota; kingdom Metazoa; phylum Chordata; class Aves; order Passeriformes; family Dicruridae; genus Dicrurus; species Dicrurus megarhynchus. Next base: position 1,584,086 of record VXAD01012658.1, on the reverse strand, counting down.
GTAGTAGCCTTGCAAAGCTTTCATGTTCCAGTTTGACTCAGATCCCAGCTGATGCTACTGACATGGATTGAGATCTTTAGAATATGATCTTCTGCTCCATGAGCTCATTTCACTTGAAAGACAATCATAGAATTGTTGAGGTTGTAAAAGACCTGTAAAATCATCAGGTCCAGCCAGTAACCCAGCACTGCCAAATCCACCACTAAACCATGTCCCTATATGCCACACATCTGTTAATTACCTCCAGGGATGGTGACTCAACCGCTTCCTTGGGCAGCCTGTTCCAATGCTTTACAACCCTTTCAGGGAAGAAATGTTTCCTAGTATGAAACCTAAACTTCCCTGGACACAATTTGAGGTGATTTCCTCTTGTCCTATCACTTGTTACTTCACAGAAGAGACCAAATCCCACCTCACTGCAACTTCCTTTCAGGGGGTTGTAGGGAGTGATAAGGTCCCCCTGAGCCTTCTTTTCTCCAGACTAAACACCCCCAGCTTCCTTAGCTGCTCCTATCAGCTTCCAGCTGTCAGTCTCAGCATTAGAGTGGATTTATACTGTGTACACACTAAAGAAAAAAAGAAAACCTGATTTTCTGGAGACTTCAATTACTTGCTGTTAAGAAAGCTGGGAGTCTTGTTATCAAATTTAGAAGTTGCGCACTTCTATGAATCAGTCAAAGTGCACTTTGGTGCTGCTGTAACCAGACATTTAAAATAAGATAAATGAGAGATAAAATGTTCTAAATTCCCATAAAGCACAAACTGTGAAACAACATGTGACAATATTATGCGTTTAATGAAGATGCATGTGTACAAAGAAGGCAGGTATTTACTGTAAAGTTAAGAAGCAAAGTAATGAGAAAAAAAAAGTCCTCCTTTCTTCAAGGAAGTATTAAGTTTACTTAACCTTCTATTTTCCCAGTCCCTTTGGAATGAAGGGAAATGTGGTATATGTTTTCCTCTGACAACAAATACTGCTGTGAAGTCCTAGTGAGACTTCATGAGTATTGTCAGGAAATAAATTTCCCCTCCTGTTTTATGAGTATGTTAGAAAAATACAAAGCTGAATAAATGTACCTTTTTGCCAGGCAGGTGGATGGATACACCTCACCCCAAACTGCAGTCTGCTTGAAAGAAAATGTTGCTTAGCTTATCTACAATTTGTCATGACTTGTCTGGATTCTTGTGCTTTTTACATGAAGTGATGGTGATGGCATGCTAGGAATATTTTACTGAACTTCAAAGAAACCAGACAAAGAGAAAAAAGAGAGCGAGAGAAGTTGAACACTGATCAGACTTTCTACCTGTCAGCAATTGCATTTTAGATCAAAGATGTTATTTATGTGCAAAAACTGTAGTCCATCTCAGTAATCAAAACCATTCCTAACACCACAGTGAAAACAAAGCCATAGAATTGCTGTTTTTTCCAAGGTTTCCATAAGATTTCATCATCCCTTCTCCACTGACAGGAAACAGGAACCTTCTTTTTATCTTCTCATCATCCTACAAAATGTCTATGTTCTTTGATGAAAATCTCTGGATCCATCCTCATGCAACGTCCATTGTATTCATTACTGAAAAATCACAAAATCTTAGGTGTGTGGATGGTATTTCTCTCTTCTCATTAAACCCTTTTGTTCAGGGGCTGTGTAACACAGAGGCCTCTGATCACTCCTGATGTGGGTTCTGCTGTGTGAGCTGATCTGAAGATAACTTCACCCCGAGAATCTTCTTACTGATTCTTCTGAGCTGGTTTTGTCTACAGCCAGTTTGTTTTCAGCAGCACTTTTATTTCTACTCTTAAGCATATCAGTTCTGTATATTACCTGCAATTTTATTAATTGCAGAATGATATGTCCCAGATATTTTGCATGTAGACTAAATTGTACTTTAAAACACGTGACAGCATTTCTTTTAAATTATAATGTAGTGGCCATCCTTGATACAGAGTTGTTCTGAATTCAATGCTGAGTACTTCTGCTCTTACATTCAGAGTTAATATGAGAAAAGTAGGGTAGCAGTTACCAGACCACAAATATATCTATAAAGTCCCACTCCACCCTCCACCCTGTAATCTAAAAAGTCTTAATGGAAGACAGAAGTAGCTGTCAGTGAAGTAAGCAAAGGTCACAATCACTAAATCACATTCCATTTTTTCAGGCTGCCTGCCTTTCCTCAAGTGTGCCAGGGGGCTGTTTTTCAGTAGAGACAGTATGTTCATGCACTGTGATACATTGAGGAGCATCAGAACTGACCTAGTAATAATATAACAACTCACTTTAATTTTTTTCATTGAAAGTAAGCATTTACTCTCCTTTGCTACTGAAGAAAATGATAAGAAGTTCATGAGTACAGGCAGATTCTGAGAGCTGTTCAAAGCAACCTTGACTTTCCAGTCTATCTTTGGTTTGGCTGTGAGGTTATTATGGACTACTTATGCCTTGCTAAAGCCACTTAAACAAGTTTCCAGCTATTCTGTGACCCATTCATCTCATCATACAGAGCCATCAGGCTTGTCAGGTGTGAGGTACCCTTGATTTATTTGTGCTGGCTGTGCCCAGTCAAATTCCTGTGCCTGGAAATGTCCTCCAGGAAAGTTTGCCTCCTAATTTTCCTGTGGACAGATACTAAGTGAACAGGCTGCCCTATTTATTTTTTTTGCCCTTTGAAGATGGGTGCTGCTGCATTTGCCTTTATTGCAGTCACTGGGGATTTCACCTAATTTCCGTGGCCTTATAATGATGACTTAGAGTGGCCTTACAAGAGCAAATGGCAGCTCTTGTAGTACCCACAAACACATCTATTCTAGTTCTGTAGGCTTGTTTACACTTGCTTTTCTTAAGTAATGTCTAATTTTGTTCAAAAAGTCAGAGACAGCTGCATAGTGGGAAAGTATCTTCACAGTTGATCTTAATATGGGAACATTTACACCATTTTCATTACACTTGGGAGTTATAAAAGTATCTGTAAATCCAAACCAGCTTAATGAGTGATTGAAAGGGGGGCAAATTGGACTATAATAATATTGCTCCACAATCTTTATTTTACATCAGACTGCATTTGGTCTGGTATGGATTTCCTCTTATAGAAATTTCAGGGTTTTGGTTTTTTTGGTTTTGTTTTTTTTAAATTTGAATCTTTCTTTTGGCAGATTTATGTAGACAAAACAACTGTGCGAGTTATTCAGTAAATGTCATGCATTACATCTGATCTGAAAACAAGTGTCTTTCAATACACAAGAAAACAGGGGCTTTTGAATGTTCACTCTTTCTAAGGCATTTATTGTCTTAGTGTGCATCTGAATGCAATGAATAAAAATAGAAGAAAATTTCATTAATTCCAGCATAAAACTGTATGTCATGCTTCAGGGGGCAGCATTCTAACTATATACTGTGTTTGTCAGATTGAACTTGTTAATGTATGATGGTATGAATATAAATCCACATGGGACAGGACATTCTGGTTTGCATGCATGAATTATCACTTATTTCTATTTTGTCAGGAAATTCAATCTTAAGTAAATAACTTCTTTACAGAGATTTTGTGGTGGGGTCTTTTTTGTTAGTTAGTTAGTTTGTTTTTTATGTTGGAGATTATTGGATTCTACACTGTACTGTTGGATTCAAGCACAGCATTGCCACCTGATCAAGGGAGGTGATTGTCCCTCTGGTGTGTCCCCACCCTGAGTGCTGTGTGCAGTTTGGGGATCCACAGTACAAAGCTTTAGAGAGTGTCCAGAGAAGGGCCACCAAGGTGGTGAAAGTCCCCAAGGGCAAGACTTACAGGCAGTGGCTGAGGTCACTTAGTTGGCACAACCTGAAGAAAGGAATGCTGAGGGGTGACCTTATCACAGTCTGCGACTTCCTCAGGGAGGGCAGTGGAGCAGGAGGTGCTGGTCTCTCTCTGGTGACCAGCAATAGGACACAAGAAAATGGAATGAAGCTGTGTCCCAGCAGGTTCAGACTGGACATTAGGAAAAGTTTCTCCACTAAGAAAGTGGTCAATTAGTGGAACAGACTTCTCAGGGAAGTGGACATGGCACCAAGCCTGCCAGAGTTCAAGGACTATCTGGACGATGCTCTTAGTTATATTTCTAAATTTTAGCTAGTCCTGCAAGGAGCAGGGAATTGGCCTTGGTGATCCTTATGGGTCCCTTCCAACCTGAAATATTCTATGATTCTATGTGTCTAAATGTGTCAAAATAATATGCAAAATCTTCTAGGCAGACAGATTTCCACAGGACATGCTTAGGCAGAACGATTTTCACAGGACATGTTTATACCCAGTTCCTGAGATCTAGCGAAATTTTGGCCATGCCTCTGAGCTCACATACCAGGAGCTACAGAAAAGCAAAGAACTGGTCCCATGAGTTGTTCAGTTCCTTCAAAAATTTTGGGTGTCTCTGAGAGCTGGGTGTTATGAAGAACCCTCCATGACTGAGCCTGCAGAAGCCACACTGCGGCCCTACAGGGTTTGAGAGCTTACTGTGTGCACCAGGAGACTGATGGTTTGCTGCACTGGACAGGCACTATGGTCCTTCTGTTCTCTTCCCTCTTTACTCTCCTGCTCTTCTTCCCCATGATGGCCTTGACTCTGACTACATAGGTGAAGAGCAAACTGGTCTTTCTACAGCTTTTGTCCCCACCACCTGGCCATAATGACAGCTGGAATAATGCAGCCTCATACAGATCTTCTCTCCAGAGGTAAGCTTTAGCTTAAAATGAAAAGCTGTGTATAACTTTTGCTTATCTGATAGTGTATCATCTGTAAGTGGGTAGCATAGCAGCTGCTCAAACCTGTCCTATTTCTTCTCATTTCTTTTTTCTTGCTCAAGACTTGCAGTCTGCAGAATGTTAGGGAAAAATAGGTGAATTCAGAATTGAATCTCCCTTTCTGGTATATCTTAGAAGTGAAATCCTGAAAAAAATCCCTTCTCTATCACACAGAGAATATAATTTCCTGATACAGGTTGATTATTCCAGCTTTCTTGAAAACACTCATAAGCCAGATCAAACTGTTCAGACAAATTCAGAATGAGAACTGGAATCTGTCTGGCTTCATGGTTCCTTGGAGACAAGCGATTTTAAGGACAATTTATAAATGTCTCCAAATGAAGGCAAATGCTGACACCCAGAGGCAGGATAATGCAACACTTTACAGTGGCTCATGCAAATCGGAACACTGAATGCATGTCTAAAGGAGCTTCAGGAATGGCTTCTGAGGAACGTATTTATGTATTTACAGCTGTAATTCAGGTTAATATTTGTATAAACCAGCTTTGAGCAGGATGTCAGACTAGAGACCTCATGAGGTACCTTCCAGCCTGAATTGCTCTGTGATTCTGTGACTGAATTCACACGATATTACATGTTAAGAAGAGCATGTGACTAGGGACTACTTACAGAAAGCTTCATTTAATTAATTAGCTTAGCACCACTCTGTGACAGAAATAAAGGAAGACCCAGCTACTTACATCATCAGATCATTTTACCTCATTCTGTAGTATGAGGTAAGAATAATCTACAAAACTACCTTTTATGCTGAAATTCAATCAGTCTGGAAGGCTGTAAAATATGAGAAAATATTGGACCATAGTCCAGGAAAATATTTTATTTAAAAAAATTAACACCTTTCCACAGAAACAGGGCGAAAAATAAAATACATGATGGCCATTCATTGCTTTTATAAATTTAAGCTGCTGTGGGTTTGCTGGTCTGCAGAAATATTTGTAAATATTGAACAATCCTTGCCTTACAGAAAAAGCAAGGCAAGGCTGATCTAAGGAACAGCTTCCTATTGTCATAAGGGGCCTGAATGACGATTGCCATGGACATCACTCAGAAGTAAATATGCCATCATATAACTAATAACTCTGTTATTACGCTTCAGTGCTGGCCTTTCCTAACTTCCAAGTGCCATGTTTCAGAATATTAGCAATATTTTCTTCTGATAGATATGCTATCATGTAGGATGAGTGTAAATGTTGGAGTTATTAAATTCACTGCAAAGACTTTAAGGGATTTTCTCTTCTCTGCCTTTTTCTCACCAGAATGTTCATCTTAAAAGCATTCAACTTGTATATTTCTGGTTTCAGTGCACTGTGTGCATGAATCCAGCCCAAAAGACATGAGCATGCTCAGTCTTTGCCTGCCCTGTAAAGGAAAAGGATTTCTTCAATAACTTTTGCTGACACTGGCCTGTGTGGATGGTGCAAGCTCCCACTGCTAACAAGAAGAAAGACCTGTGGATCTGATGCCAAAAGCTCTCCAGGGATCTCAGATGTCTCTAGCTGGGCTAAAGCAGACTGGTGTGAAGGACTGCATGCTGCTGGATGCAGCAAACTGTTTGTAGAGCCATATCTTCTGCTGATGTCCAGTACTTCTTGTGGCTGTGCTGGAACCAGCCTATGACATTGCAGCTGAGGTGTGTTTGAGGAGAGGCAGCCTCTCTGCATGGCTGAGCACATTATTGCACAGTCCCAGCTGTTACTGTGATGTCTGGTGTACATTAAAGACTCTCCTCTGAAAGTGGGACAGAGCTTTTTGTTGCTGCTCCAACCCTTTCCATCTGCCTTTTTGTTCTCCGTGACAGCTGTGGCCTGTCCTCATATTTGAAATAGGAAATTCAATTTTGTCTTACTTGCTGTGAAGCCTGGGGTAGACTCTGCTCATGTCTTGCACCAACAGCTCTTTTCTATCACTGCTGATCCTTATTCAGTGTTTCCAAGTCTGCCTGTGGCTGCTCCTGGTTTCTCCTCACTAGATGGTATCTCTTCCACCTCTATATCACTTCATCATTCCCTTCAGAAATAATTACAGAAGGGAAAAAAATCAGTTATTCTAGACAAGATTTAATTTCTGGTTTGATGCATTGCCCATAAAACATATTTCTAATTCAACCTAGTCTCCTGTTCTCAGTCTGAACATCTTCCAACCTGTTGACAGGAATATTTTATTTCAGACTTGTCAACAAATTCTGGAAATGGATGGAGCCCCTGTTACCATGTGTGTTCTTAACACAGAATCATAGAATCATTTAGGTTAGAAAAGACTCTTTAAGATCATCCAGTTCAACCATTAGCTTAACACTGCCAAGTTCACCACTAAGCCATGTCTCTAAGTACCACATCTACACATGTTTTAAATACCTTCAGAGATGGTGATTCCATGCTTCCCGGAGAAATGATGCAAGGTGACTCTGAATATTGAGAGGGAATAAGCTCATAAATGTGGGATATGCAGTGACTTGGTGCTTCACTGCATGTCAGACTGGGACAATGGCTTTAACTGCAGTGGAATTAAACTTTTAGGGCCACAAGATGGCAGACGGGAATAAGGCAAGACTGCAGGGAGGGGATTTACAGAGCAATAGGTTTCCCTCACCTTTGAGCCAAATAATAGTTATGAACAGTGATTCATTTACCTTCTGGGCCACAATGGGATCTCCAGAGCAAACAAAGAAATTTCTTCATTGATGTTGAAGGGAAGCAGTTGACACAAAAACCAGCATAATAATAACTCAGAGATGAAAGACATCAAGAGTCAAGTAGAATTCTGGCTTTTATAATGATGATCTTTAAAATAAATATATTTCATAGGTACAAATTTTAGACTCTGAAGTAAGAGTATGATTATAATAAGCAATCCTTTTATTTTTTCTGATTTTGCACTTTTCATTTTTTTCATTATTATCTCAACTAAATGTACCCATCAGGATGCAATCCCTGTCCTGATCCAGTATGGATTATCACCTTTTCCCTAATTTAATGCAAATAACTATGTCACCTTAGGTGGCCAATAGCCTGGGAAATCTTCCCCTGCTCCTGGGCTCTGCCCTGTTTGAGGCAGATAATCTTCCCACCAAAGCTGAGGCTTTGCTGCTCTGAGCAGCTCCGGGCACCCTGCGAGCTCAGCCCCCGAGTGTGGCTGCCGAGGTCCGTGCCACACGCATGGCCACACGCAGCGCTCACCGCGCGGTGCCAGGGCCACTGCTCTGCTGAGTGGTTGTGACTCTTGCTAACAGTCCTGGAAGCAATTAACAAGTCAGTTTTCCAGCCAATGGATCTGGCCTCTTGATTTTCCAGTGCTTCTTTGAGTGTTTATTTGAGAAGGGGCAGTGGCTCTGTGCAGATTTGTCACCGTGTGACATAAGCCATGTACAAATGACACAAATACACTGTGCCTTAGCAAGGAGCTAAACAGCACCAGCTTGGCAGCTCTCCAGGGCACAGGCCCACTGAATTACAAGTGAAAATAAAATAGAGCAGTGTTTAGCCACTGCCCACCATCTGAAGTGGCCCTGTTTGAGGGCCCCTGTCTTTGTGCCCCCCTGCCCTAGACGTGAGCAGTGTGCAGCACTGGGGGAAGTAGGTGCAGTGGTCACCCACTTGACCCCTGCAGACACTCAGCTCTCTGCAGACCACCACGTCTTCCCTGAAGGGTTTCAGTGCTCTCCAGAGCAGGGCAGTGAGGGGGGCACTGGGGCATCCCCAGTCCCAGAGGGCACCAGGCCCCTGCCTTGGGCTGTTGTACAAATAATTTATTTGGTCTCCTGGTAAAAACCAGGAGCCACGGCCTGAGGAGCAAGAGCAAGATGAACCTGTAAATCAAATCCAGCAAGGAGATAATACTAAAGAGCTGCTGCTGAAGCCAAAGAAGAATTTTACTTAACCTTGTACTGACCTTTAGTCTTTGACACAGTGAAATACCCACCCTGCTGCAATCACCTCTTACTCACATAAGCCCCTTCTCCACAGACCGTGCACGGTGAAATGGAGCCGAAGGAATGTATAACCTGTTGCTCTATCTTTAGATTGTTTCCCATATGGGAAATGTTGATCTTTCACTGTTTGAAATGTATAAAAGCAGGTAGGTAATATTCTGAGAATGCGTGCAGACATAATAAACAAACTTTTCTACTCCATATGTGAATTGGCTTCTTGCACACCAGGTTGAACCATATTTGGGACAACAGAGATGGGCTGAGGCCCTGTGGCTGGCCAGGGCAGGGCTGTGCTGCTGTGGGGGCTGTAGCTCAACCATTGGAGCCCCAGCCTAAAAAGCAGCTGCCAGGGGCCAAGCTGGGCCATGGCCCAGCATTCCCAGTGGGATGGGGGCTGCCTCAGCTGCTCCAGCTCTGAGCTGGCCCTGAGTCCTGAAGCCAACCCTCCTGCCCTTGCCACTGTAACAAAACCTGATATTCCTATTGCTAATTTAGTCCTATTATTTCCTGACTGGGATTGTTGCCTCCTGGCTTTCCGGTAGCATTTTAAGATTTTGATTTTACCTGGTAAGCCCTAAATAGTCAAGTGATGACTGTTTGAGGGATGACCAGTGCTGGCACATGCAGTCTGCCTGGGAAAATGGATCCCACCTTCACATAGGGAAGCTTGACACTTGTTTCCAACCAGGCAGAGTGGAAGTCAGAGCAATCTTTTAGGTCCCAGCAGAGTGGCCAAAAGTCCAGGCTGGAGAGGTCTCTCTGGCTTTCCTAATTAGGCTGATCTGCTATCTGTAAATAATTACATATTCATTGGACCTCTGGCCTCTGTAGCACTTTCCTGTTCCCCATTCTGTATCTTCACTGGGTGAGAGACTGGATTGTCACTGGTTAATTGCTCAAACAATTGACCACTTAACCGCCCTTCACCAGAGGCTACTGTTGAACAAGGTAAAGGAAGAGGTTGATAAGAGGCAAATCCTATGAGGTTGAAAAGTGCCTTTTATCATGCCAAGGGCCTTATACAAGGGGCTCAGCTGTGAAAACTCACCTCTGGAAAAGTATTGGCACATTCACATGTAGCCTGAAGGTATTAATCTCTGCCGATGGGCCATGATAGCCCAGAACTGGTTCCACTTTGTTGATGTAAGAGGCATCTTAGAAGATGTCATAAACCATCAAAGACTCCCAAAGTGTCCCATGATCCAAAGTATTACATCATCCAGTATAAAACTTCCTGCCCCAGGAGAGGTACCTGGGTGTTCCCACCTGAACCTGAGCAAATATAAATCCAGTGGACTCTGTGTCTCATGGGCTTCCCCCATGCTGGATAAATACCGGGACCCCCACCACCAAGAGGACCAGAAGAAGAGGACCAAGGGGACGCCATCAGGATCCGTGGGGTGGTGATATTTTTTCTATTTAATCTGTCTCTCTGTCACTCTAATTCTCTCCTCCCACTCTCTTTTCCTATTTTTTCTATCTCTCCCTCTCTACGTCACAGTTACGGTTAAATAAAAATCCACACTATTGACTTCAGCATATGGTCACATTTGAACCCTAATTTGGGCAGAGGCATCTCTCTGATAATTTTAATAACTGGATCTTAGCACACTGCACTGGTTCTCTTGGCTTGGCCTCTCTGCTGAAATCTGAACATATTTAAGGAGCCCATGCAGAGATGATCCTCAGGAAGCTGGATACATTCTGAAGGAACATTAAAGTTTTGATGGAAGTAATGAAAGACTGTCCACCTTTCTGTAAATGAGTTAAAAATATTTTAAGGATGTTTTGATAAAATGCCCTTCAGATTAAGAGTTGGAGAGTGATGGCAGAATTATCCCTCTTGTCTATTAGGCTGCCTTGGTACCATTTTAATATTTAGATTGAAACTGCTGTGATTTCTTGGTCCTCAATATAGGTTTTACTGCCTTATCTTCCTGTGCTGTAGTGAAAGGGCAAAAATATGGAGGGATAGATGCTTTTGTGGAAACTGAGAATGAAACTGTTACTGTTTTATTGGGAAATAAAACAGTTTGTTAAAGATAGATAATAGCCTCACTAAATACTGGGGAGTAGAAAAAAGTGTTGCTTTCCTCCATCTATAGATGTCCATAAAGAGCTCACTTTTCTGACTGTTCTCTTTTGTGTTTCCTATTTCCCTGAATATTTCATGTGGGATTTCTCCACGGGAGCAGTGACTCAGTCCATGCAAACCACCAACTCTCCCACTTACCCTCTTGTGAAGGAAAATTTATTTGAGCTAAATTGGGTGATAACAGTCAGGGAGGAGAAATGTTTGCCTTTTCAAGTGGAAGAGAAGTCAGAGAACCCTCAAAGTTCTTAAAATAGATGAATTGCATCTCCTAGTTGATCCCCTTGTATCCCCAAAGAAAGAACAAACTTTAGGCCACCCTGGATGTGCTCTGACTTCAAGCCAGGATATTATCACCTACCAGTGCCAGGATTGTTGCCTTTGCTCTTATTTACAACCATGCTCATATATAGCAGGGAAAAGATGACTCAAAGCACTCTCTGGTAGTTTAGAGGTCATATGATGCAGACATTGCAAGGAACTGAAACAGGTTAGACATCAGTCTGCAACGGCTTGGCCAAAAATACAGGACTGTATCATATTTTTTCTTTGAGGTCTGAACGTATGTACTTCAACAAGGTGGAAATAACAGTCATCTATAAGTCTCTTTTCATGCAATAGCAATATTCATGCAATATACATGTGTATATATATATATATACATACACACACACACACGCACACATATCTCTCTGTATATGCACACGTATGATGGGAGCCACATGAAATATCTGTTCTGGTATATGCATGTTATGCATATTCCAGAACAGATAATATACATATTATCTGCATATAATATACATATTATGTATATGTACCTATGTGTATTATAGATGCATGTTTATATCAGAATCAGACAAACATATGTACCTTTATGTACATATCTGTCCATATATACACACATGCATTTTCCACGTGTGCATACTCATATCCATACATACATCTGTGTAGCGTGAGTATAGATGATCTACCTGCATGTATACATACAGTATTTATGTGATTCCTAAAATTTAAGCCTTTTATGATAATATGCTATTCAGTAGCCATAATTCAGCTCTTTGTTGCCTAGAGACTGATGTCAAGAATGAAAGCACACTGCTCTTAGTCTCTTTCTTTCAGGCCATCTATGAGAGAGAGACACAGTACTGAGGCAGAGATCCTGATTTCTGAGACCCCACATAACTTTCATACCAGATACTGAATATTGAAATGTCAATACTAGTAATCATCCCAAGCACTGTACTGTACACAGGATTGTTGAAGCCATTTGTATAGACTCCTGCTGATAGCAGTTACATTCTACTGAAATTTAAACAAATATGATGTGCAATGAGGCATTTCTTCTGTGAAAAGTTGGGCAATTGTATCAATCCTGAAAAAGCCAGGCAATGCCATTTCATGTTGTCATGTCCACCTGACTTAGTGCCAAAACGTACCCTCCTGATGACTTTTTAAATACCAGGACTATGGCTAAAATGATCCAGCAGAAGAGCTGATTGAGAATCAATTTCATGGCTTTTCAACAGCAATCTGTTCCAGCACTTCAGATTTCCTGCCAAGAAAAGAAAATGGAATTTATTCCTCCTGGGCATGCAGGAAAAAGAATATTCTAGGTTGTTTTCCAAAAGAAAGATTATTATGGGACTTCTCTGTCTGTTACTTCCCTCATTGCAATAGATTTTAAATCTAAAGTTTAATTTCAATCATATTTAATGAGTTATTTTAGTCTCAAAACTTTGATGAAAAATGATGGCAGGGAAATGAGAGCGATAAAATTAGCATCTCTGATGAGAAAAAGGCTTAAGTCTGAATGCAACTGATATTTCTTTTGTGCTTTGCAGGTTAGTCATTCAGTGTTTTCATGTGGCAAGTCAGTCACCATGGGCATAGCTGGAATCAGCTGGGAGTTAGGCAGAAAAGGAGAATTGTGAGAGCACAGATGTGAGGAAAATGTACCTAAATTTCAGCTTTTAAATTGAAAAATATCCTCTGTAGGAAGACAGGCTTCAGTAATTACAAATATTCAGGTACATGTTTTCCATATGTGATTAACTCAAAGATTTGTTTCATCTCTTACCAGCCCCATGAGTGCCCTTTGCAGCATAAGTTGGACAGAGATCCAGCTTTAGCCTCAGAGAGCACTCAGGGAGGCTGTTTAGCCAAACATGAGACAGGCTCTCATGCCACTTACACTATAGTTAGCCACTGGAAGTGACAGTATCCTTTGTACTATTTTCACATTCTTTTGCAGGTTGTTTGCTAACTGCTTCTGGCAAGTCATACAGCAGTGCCTTTAGAAAAACCCCTGACTTTTGTCACCTTTTCACAGCATTTAACATAATCTAAACTCCCTTAATTGGTGTTCCTTAATCAATTACACTGGGATGCTGAAGTTAATAATTTACCAAGTAAATATCCTTGCAAGTTTTTTTTCCTCACGCTATGTCTCAGAAGCTACTTTTTGCTGATATAAAAAGGCCAGGGTCAGATATAGCTAAAATTTTTGGGGGTTAATAAGCTTTCAACTGACAAGCACTAGTCTACGTGGGAAGGATTGTTAGCAGAAACTCCATATAATATTACTAAAAGGCTATGATAATGGAAACTGTTCATGGTCAGTGCATGTATTGCTAGTTGTCTGCAAAGAGGTTGTTGCAGTGGTGCCACAACTATCCCAGCTCTTGTTTAGAGTAAAATTAAGATCTAGAAGTATTTATCAGGACAATTGCTTCTATTAAAAGCTATAGTATCCACTTAGGAACATAAGAAAGAGAATTCTTTATAATTAATCTGATTTACGTGATACCAGCCCATTCCCATTTGAGTGTTTAGTATCACAAGCTTCTTTTATACAAGCAGATCATGCTGGCCAAACTTTATCCTTTGGTTGTGAGAACAAGCAGCATTGTACAGCCCATATCTCTTCATTTAAATTATATCCTCTGATCACAGGATCACCTGGTTTATACAGGTTGCTTACTGGGGAGGGTTTGTGCTTCAAGCTATCCCTGAAACATGCTCAGACATTCCTTTCTGGTAGTGTTGCTCGGTGGGATAAACCAAAAGCATGCTGGGCACACATTAATGGTTAAAGAATACAGTCACATTTGACTGTTTCAGTGAGACTTTGACATTATTAATTTTAGTAGGAAACACAAAGAAGCTGTTTTTCAGCTAGGCACCCAACATATGTCAACCACCTTCAGTCTGAAACATAGAGCAATAAAATCTGTAGTCCAATACCCACCATCATTCCAGAGCACATTTAAATGTGTCACCTTGCTGCATGACAGATGTATAACTGGTCACATGATGAGCACATCAGTGCAGCTGCTGGATCACAGGATGAAGAGGGCATTTCTGACATGCCAAGTGCATGAACATCTGATCTCTGGTCCTGAGAAAGGCCTAGGCTAGCTATCTGCCAGAGGATTGCAAAGTACAATTATGTCTTAATAATGTCACAAAGTTGAAATGTATTCAGTCATCTCATAGACTGGCATTAGGTTGGATATGTTAAATATGTGACAAGCACAGTGCCATTAAATGTGGGCTTTAAGTGTATCCACAAATGTCTGCAAAGTTTACTGAAGAGAAGGATTTCTAGCACCATTTTGTCCTGGCAATTTGGACTTTGTACAGAACAGAAAGGGCCTATGGCTGCAAGATGCTGACACAAAAAATAGGACAATACAAACAAATAATCTAAGAAAAAGGTTTTATGTATTTCAGTTATTACAAATAAGCAGCTAAAGAAACAAGATAGACAGACTTCCATATTTTGGCTTTTAGGAGCAAAATCACCATTAGCTAGGTTTTACACAAAGAACAAAAGAGAAGTTTATTTAAAGACTGCAAAATATTTGATGTGACCCCAGACTCAGGAAAAATCCCCTCTGCAAGAGGCAGCTGTGCTCTGAGGAAAAACAACTGTTATGGGAAAGGTAGTTTGAGGGGCCTACTTAATTCCTAGTATTAACTGAAGGAGTTATGATCACAGGGAGATAAAGATAAAACATTTTCTCAGCTGCTGTCGCAGATGTGCATCTTCATGCAGCAAGAACACTTTAACTGGTAACAAACAAATACAGAGGTGACAGCAAGTGCTTGGAGCCTTATTTAATTGAGCAAGAGGAAGAAAGCATCTCTGGTACATTTGCAGGGTACTGCAAGGTCAAATCTAGTTTCTCTAAGTGGAGTGTATTTACTGCTGGCAGGTATTTTTCAAGCATGAAGGATTCAGGAGGATAAAGTTCAAAATATTAATGTCATTCTTAGTACATGTTTCAGTTTAGCCCAGTATGAGACTAATTAATAAGATGTACAGTGTTTTTTTAGTAACCAGCCTTGCAGGAGCTCAAAGATAAAGCCACATCCTGGATATAAGTACCACTCAAAGGCTATCTCTAATTACATGTGTCAGAACTCCAGAACACTTCTATTGTAAATGTGTAATTAATTTGCTTACTAAAAATACTTCAGGTCCTAAAAGTATCTTAAAGATTAATTATTGAAAGACAGTTTCAAAAATGTGGGATTCAGGAAACAGACAAAGCTGGACCAGAAAGGTGTTATCATGAGAAATTTTAGTGAGAATTATGTTGAATAATTAAACACCTGGGAGAAAAAAAAAAAGCCTCCTGTAGTGGACTGCATTCCCACATGTTTATTGCTCTTTATATTTGTAGGGAATAGGCAAACTATAGACATCAAAATGCAAGGGTTTATCCGGACTTTTCTACTGAAAACTGATAAGAATATCTGAATATGTCCAGCTCTATTTGAGAGATAGTTGGGATCTGTGGTTCTTTGCAGGACATCCTTTCCACACCAATCACACCAGTCACACCAATGGCAACTTCCCATTAAACCAGAGACAGATTATTCTGACTGAAGAATAAAATTATTTCCCCCTTTGGATTACCTCTGATTTGTGATTTCCTCCAGCTAAGATGCAGAGGTAGAATGTTGTTTCTCTTATTTCCAGAAGAAACATTCTGTTGGCTTTATTTGGATGATGTCTGTAGGGATATATACATGAGAAGGAAGGATCAGGAAGCTAAGCTCAAGGGACTTCCCTAGAACCAATGGAAGAGAGAAATTAACTTCCTTTCTTGTACTGTTCGGTGTTTCTACACATTAACAGTGCTTCTGGTGGCACTTACAGAGTATTTCCCCTCTGTACCGGGTAGTGTGAAACGAAGGCCTGCTAGAGTATGAATGTAGCAAAAGTCAACTAAAAAGATTTGTGGGGCAAAACTCATGTACCCATTTTACCTGTGGTCTTTTTGCTCTTTCTCAGGAATGATGCAATTAAGATTTATGAAGTCTACGCTGGGCATTTCAAGTATTTTTCTTCACATGATTCCCATTATTAGCTAATGACATTATTGCTTGTATTGCTTTGATGCTGAGACCTTAATGGATTTTATGAACAAGGCAATTTCTCCCAAGGTCAAGATCAAGAAACATGTTTACATTAGAATTTAAAAATAAACTTAGGCCTGCTTAAACTGAACTTCTGAAGAAAGCAAGTAGAGTTTAGCATGCACTTAGGAGATAATTAACCTTAATGTTCTGTAGGGAGTGCCGTGATGTTATGCCTCAGTGCAGCCTCATCAGCACTTTCTGCAACTCTTTCCATAAACCTTAGCTTGAAGCTCAGTGGTAATTTTCATCCAGATCTGCTGGGTAATGTTGCTGAGGTCTGTTCTGTAGGAAGCAGAATGCCGGCTCATTTTCTTCTGGGACAGCCAGATGCTGAACATCCCCTCTGAATTGAAAACTGCAGCATGCAGCAGCTGCTTTGAAGGAGCAGCTACAGAATAGCCTGCCAGAATTGACAATCTGAAATTGAGGAGAATCTTAAAGTTTAGTGAAATTCATCATATACTCCTTTTTCAGATCTGGACTGTAACCCAACACATGAGCAAACTTGTTGCAGACTAACCTTAAAATACATAAGTTGATAATTAAAAACAAAAGAAGCATAGGCATGTAATACCACTGATCAGATAACAAAGATTACTGTTTGTTACTTGACTGACTTCAGAAATAGGCTACAGAGAACTGTCCGTTTCTAAGGAACTAAAAGCCTGTTTCTAAGGAACATGCAAAGAATCTCTGTGAAAGTAGGTGAGCTACCTTTCTAGTAGCCCTCAGTGTTGTTAACCTTCAAGGGGGCACAAAGCATCTCCTCATGCCTCCGCAAATAAAATCAACTAGTGCCATTTAATTCATCTGTGAAGTGGATCAGAACAGCAAAGAAACCAGAAAAATCAAGTTATTGCACTGAGAAGTTGCTTGTTATCTGACCAGTGAGCAAAATCTAGTTTCGTGTCTTTTCCTTAACATATTCAGCTGGAACTGACCTCAGTCTGCCATTTAAAATCTGCAAGTCTTTGGTAAGAGCCAATGTCCATTAAGCATATTCCTGAGAACTTCTAGGAACAAAGGAGTGCATAATTGACAGGTCTAAGTGTGCATTCAGAAATATTTCCACATTAGCTATTTGGAGTTTACTTCCCCTTGATAAAAAGAAACCAAAACCAGAGAGCTCTGAATTGAACATATATTGCTCAACAAAACCCTCCTTTTTTTCTTAGATGAGAAACTTGGCTTTGTTTTAATTAAATATCATTAAGAAACAAAACTGATACAGTTTTATTATCACTTTTTTTCTTCCAGTTTTGTACTAGGAAAAAAATAAACCATGATAAATTCAAAAAGAGCTTAAGGTAGCCTGAACAGACTTTCTGTTTTTCATCAGGAAAAAGTTGGCCAGTTCTATCCTTGTATCACAGTTCCTCATATCACAATCTTTAGTAAATAATTGAATTTGATTTTTTTTCCTACAAATGTGTGAAGAATTATTGCAAATGACTGAACTTTTTTCTTCCTGAAATGGCTTTGGTACTCCTGCCAAAGACATAATCAGCCAATTACAGCAGGAAGTACGCTAATGGTCAAAGCTCTATAGATGACTTATTGTCACAGCTCTGAAATTCTTAGCATTTAATTTCCTTAAAAAGGAAAAGGTAAAATCAAAAGAAAATCATGCAGCATGAAACTGTTTCTTTGGTTAAGATGGTGAAGGTGTTAAAATCACATATGTTCAGTTTATTTCTGAAGCTTTGTCAGATGATGTCCTTTGCAACATCTCCAGGGGTGGAGTATTTCTCCTATGCCTTTATTTCATGGTTGTCAACTCGAGGAATATTATTCATGTAAATGCTGCATCTGCTGCCTGTATAAATTTGGGATATTCCTCATTGATAGAGAATTTTTGTCTAATTAGCCATTTAATTGGAAGCTGAAATCAACAGTCTAATTTCATATTTTGATTTGCTGAAACCAATGTTTGGGGAATAGTTCTTGTCCTTTCTTTAAGATCAAAGGCTCAAACACTGGAAGTTTGGAGCAACAGAAAAAACTTTGTCAGAGGGAAATCATCACTGCCATCTCAAATAGTGACAGGCACTCAACAACTTCTAATGCATCAAGCACAGTATGACCAGCTGGGTAAAAGAGGGGATTATCCCAATATACTCAGCATTGGTGTGGCCTCACCTGGAGCACTGTGCACAGTTCTGGGCCCTTCCATTTAAGAAGGACCTGAAGGTCCTGGAATGTGTCCAGAGGAGGACAACACATCTGGTGAAAGGGCTTGAAGGCATGTCCTGTGTGGAGTGGCTGAGGACTCGCTCTCTACAGCTTCCTGAGGAATGGAAGTGGAGAGGGAGGTGACAAGACACGTGAGAATGGTTCAAATCCGTGTCAGAGGAGGTTCAGATGAGATGTTAGGAAGCATTTCTTTACCGAAAGGGTGGTCAAATCTTGGAACAGGCTTCCTAGAGAAGTGGTTGTTGCTCCAAGCCTGTAAGTGTTTATGAGGCATGTGGACATGCTTCAAACTTTGGTCAGCCATGACGAAGTGGTCAGGCAGTTGAACTAGGTGACTGTTGTACATCTCTTCCAACTGAATAATTCTCTCTTCTCTTCTCTTCTCTTCTCTTCTCTTCTCTTCTCTTCTCTTCTCTTCTCTTCTCTTCTCTTCTCTTCTCTTCTCTTCTCTTCTCTTCTCTTCTCTTCTCTTCTCTTCTCTTCTCTTCTCTTCTCTTCTCTTCTCTTNCCCCCCTCCCCCTCCTTTCTCGCTTGGCTGATAGCTGTAATTGTCAGGATAAAGGAACATGAGTGTATACAGCTCCTGGTCCAAGGTGGGTGCTACCACCTTGGTTGTTCCAAAGGCAAGAACTCAGAGGAGGGGGGCAGCTAAATATCAGAGGTTGCAGATGTGTGCCTCTGTCATACAGTGGGGGTTCATGTGTTAGGTGCTTATGGTCTGCTTACAGCAAATGAGGAAAATAATTATCTGTCAGTGGGTCTAAAAGGACAGATGTGTTGATGAGGGAGCTGCCTGAAATCATCCAGTCTACAGATGATGTTCAGTTTATCCTAAGTCTGCCTGAAGTGTCTTCTTCTGAATAGCAAGAAGAGACTTCGAGGACAACAGGAAATGGCCTTAAATTGTGTGAGGGGAGATTTAGATTGGATATTAGGGAAAATTTCTTCATGGAAAGGGTTGTTAAGCATTGGAACAGGCTGCCCAAGGAAGTGGTGGCATCCCCATCCCTACAGGTAGATAAAAGATGTGTGGATGAGGCACTTAGGGACACAGTTTAGTGTGGACTTGGCAGTGCTGGGTGAATGATTGGACTTGATGATCTTAGAAGTCTTTTCTAATCTAAAAAGTTCCATGATTCTCTTCTATGGTTCTATTCTATGATTCTAAATCCTATTCTCTGATGCGTGTGTACCTCATTGAGTGGGAGAGATGTGATCCTTTCTCCAGTTTCAGCTGGACATCCCTGCTGAAGGTAGATTTCTGCAGCTTGAAAAGCAGGAAGCAGACATCTGTCTTGTAAGCTATAATCTAGGCTGGTGATTACATTTAGGAAATGGGGAGATGATTTCCTACTATTTCCTAATATGTATTCTATTATGATTTGGGTCCCTTTTTCCCTTCTTCTCCAGAGGGAGCCAGAACAGAAGCAGAAATACCAGATCCATTTGGCCCAGAGGAATTATGTGGAAGGGATGACAATTTTGAAGACTAGTTTTAGGCCCTTTATGAGCATTATGTAGATTTAGACCTATATATTTGATTAGTAATGGAAATAGTATTGAGAACTCCCCATCACAAATGTGTTATCCAATGAGGGAATAACAGCCAGTCTTTTGCAATTCTTGTGACCCAGTGATTCGTCCACATTTCTGCACAGTGGCATACATTTGGCAAATATGGTATCTAGGATTTCAACAAGATACCTGTGTTTAAAATTAGACTTTTGGTCACCTAACACCCACTCTCAGTGCGCAAGTCCCCTGTTTCACCACATATCTGTACCTCTGCCTGGAGTACACAGAGCTTGGAGCATAAATTAAAAATTCCACACTGCCTCTATTGTGAAAATCTTCATACAATGACTTGGAACTTTTCACTCCAAAACCCTGTCCCAATGACCTAAAACAAGAAAAAATAATGGGCAATATGCTTACATTTAATCTGACTTGTAAAAACAATTACAAAAGCTGTCTATAAATAGTAGTGCAAAGTACCTTCACTGGAATAAAAATCAGAGTGAAAACTAATGTTTTTCTGATTAACTTAAAACTCTTTAGTTAACTTTAACTCTGAAAAGGAAATAAATTTAAATCACTATGAAGAGTCATTGAAAACACTAGATTTCAGAAATTCACACTTGTTATAATTCATTAATACTAGTTAATTATCTTTCATTGAGTGGGAAAATAAATACTGTGATGTAAGGTAGGAGGTCCTGCAGGATATCATCCTATTCTGCTTTCCTATAGCAAATACCTTTGCTATAGGAAAGCAGAATAGGTATTTTTGATTTTCCTGTTTCCAAATCTGATTTCTGAGTAGTTACGTGGAACAGGAGTGTTTATTTCATGTGTCTGAGCTGTTCTGGTGTCTTGTTTTTCAGAGGCTTGTAGGGTGTTTTTTAATGTACTCTCTGAAGTCTTTAGTAACTATAAAAAGAATTGGATTTCTTTCCCATTTACTTCCTGGTGAAAAAAAGAGCTGTAACTGGGTACAATCTTCTTACCAATGTGAATATTAAATAAATGTAACTATTGAGGAGTGGTTTAAGATGATGGTTTGTAGGAAGGGTATAAACTGAATTATTTTGTCTTATTTTCTAATGAAGAACTCTGAGATGTAGTTACTATTTGAAGTGTAGGCAACAGTTTCACTGTCAAGCCATCATTTGCAGCCAAAGCACTCATCCCCTATTCTAGAGGGCATGTGGGCCATGAGTCATGGTCTGCTATAGACATGCTTGAACTTTGAAGAGGTGTTGGGAATAAGATTATCCTCAGCTATCCTACTGACTTACTTTGCTGACTAATTGTGCTCACTGCTCCAAACATGATGTGAGATCATACCTAAATTGAGATCTTATCTAATTGAAGATGATGACCGATGCATGTGCTGGGATCTTTCACAGACCTTTCCTAAATTTTTTAAGCTTAGGTTCTCATCTTCTTAAAAGTAAATTAGAAGCTGATGACATGGCAGAAGAAATAGTAAGAAACAAGAAAATGAGCAAAAATATTTTTGTTCACAGTACAGACACAGATACTTATGAGTCTAGGTCCCCATGAAAAGCCTCCACTTGACACAACTGTACTAGGTTTGAGACTAAAAGAGTTTTTACAGTTCACCTCCAGGGGAAATGTAAAAGAAGAAAAGTTTTCATGCAGAAAAAGAAAAGGCTCAGATTTCAGAGAGAATACTTCAGTTGCTGTTTTGTACTTGGTAGAGTACAGAAATAACCAAGCAAATGAGAGTTTACTTTAAAAAGCAGATGAATGATGGTCAGAACTGAATATGTGAAGATGATAAACTAGAAAAGCAAGGAAAATCTGATTGAGCAGTACACTTACACTTCTAAGCACACATGTAGATGTGGAGTTGGACACTTGACTTACTGTGACACAATGTACAGCATTAATAAACATTTTCTACCTCACTGTGCATCAGCAAAAGACTGTCTTATAATTCATTAGAGTGTTTTTGGTGTATTATTTTTTGGTGTATCTGTGTTGGCTTTACTGAACTGCTCAGATTAATCAAGGAGAAGACTATAAACAAGATATCAGATTAGGATTCTTCTTGTAGGAACTGTATCAGAATTTTTAATTTAGCAATTTGTAATAACAGTGGCAAGCCCATTGCAGAGTGATATATTTCAGGCATTGTTATCAGTAGTATTGTCCTTTCACTAACTCAGATAGAATGAAAACCAATCTTCATCCTACTGATAACATCAATTGTTTAAAATTTCCCATAAAAGAAAAGAATATCAGGATTGAATTTGTCCAGCGCAATTAAAAAAAAAAAAGCCTCATTAATTTTAAAAGAAAAAAGTAAAGGCTAAGCAAGAGTGACAAGCGTACTTCTTATAAAAAAATCCTGATAATGCAGGTATAATATTATGCGAATGCATTTCCTATTTGAGTTTGCTGTGTGATCAGAGAGATCCAATTGCTCCATGTGGCATCAGTGGCATGACGTGCAGAGGGGACTTTCCCTTTGAGTATCCAGCCCAGCACTGGCAGTCAGGGTGCCAGGAGAAGCTGTGCTTCAATGCCAATCATCTCTGAGCCTCACCCTTTCCCACTGCAGCCTGGATCAGTCCACGGCAAATAGTGGTGCTGCGTTTCCACCCCTTGGGCAGTTTGGCACACCGCTCCATGTAAACATGTAGTTTAGCCTGTACTCTGCCAAAGGAATGGAGAAAAATGCATTGACAATGTCAATAGTGGCACCATTTCACTGCCTTGGACTCCAGTTTGTACAGAAGCTCCAGCATGTCCGGCACAGCAGCACTCAGAGGTGGTGTGACTTCATTCAGGCCATGATAGTCCACTATCAGTCTCCACTCTCCATTGGACTTATGCACTGGCCATATAGGACTCCTAAAGGGTGAGCAAGTCTTGCTGACCACTCCCTGGCTCTCTAGCCCACAAAACATGTCATGAATGGGGGTGATGGAATCCCAGCTGGTGCAGCATTGTCAATGGTGCACTGTAGTGGTAGTGATCATTATCTGTTCTTCAAACCTCAGCAGTCCCACAGCAAAGGGTCCTCTGTGAGCCTAGGCAAGATATTTAGCGGTCTAATTTCCTCTGTTTCCACAGCAGCTATCCCAAAAGCCCAAAATGCCCTTTTGGGTCCTTGAAATACCCTCTCCCAAGCTACTTTAAGTTCATGGGGCCTCTAGGCCAGTCACAATGAGTTTTTCTGCCATTCCTTCTCAGTCAGGCTCACTTCAGTTTCCAGTACAGTCAGCTTTTGGGATCCCCCTGGCACCTCAGAAACAGGATTCTGTCCCCACATATCTTGATGGCATGTTTTTTGCTTCTGTTAAAATGTTTTAGTAAGCTAACCGTGGCTAAGTTGGTGCTTGTTACAGTGCTACAACTCCACAGTAATGAGTGACAGTGCCCTCTAAAAACCTTGGTAAGGGTCAGATGCTGTCTAAAAATAACTGCTGTTGATCAGGTAGTTAGGGGCTTGTCCCATCAAACTTATGCTTTTCCACAGGTCTTCTGTGACATTAAGCTGAACAATTCCTCTATCAAAGATGCCTGTAGAGCAGGTACTGCATCTGGCAGATGATTATCTGTTTTCAGAATTTGCTTCTTTTAATTTACATTCCAAGGTGGGGTTAAGGTGGGAATCTGGAGTGTGAAAATATTTTTCCTTTGTTTTCAAGGTAAGTAGTTATTTCTAGAGATAAAAAACCCAACTGATTTCATGGAACAAAATTACCTGACTTAGGCATCTTCAGGTAGCACACTGATGCTTTTTAAAAAAATCTAGTTAATAATAAGGAATGTTAGTATTTCAGCTCAAGTATGCAGACAATGCACCATGAGTCTGAGCCTTACAATCCATACAAAAGCTGTTTATTTCAGAGCTTCAATCTTAGTCTTGTGATCCAGAATGAAGAGCAAACACAGTTGCACAGAAAGTCCTAAGTCCATTTGTTTATAGTTCCTTTAGACAGGTAATTATAATTAAGCTTGGAGGGTTAAAGTATTTATTCTGAACTCAGGAGTTTAAACTATGACAAGGGTTGTGCAAAACTCATTTTTAACAAGTGGATATTTTAAAAATGCCTACTGAAGTTAATGGAGCTGTCCATCAATTTTCTTCACCTTGGTCTTCTATGTAATTTTTAGAGAAGTTCTTCTCAGACTGCAGAGGACTGTTCATCCTGGCCTAAGATTTTCTCTCTTTTCTTTGGTTATTGAAAGAGTGTAAGCAATTAACTCAGGCTGTTTTAACCCTCAGATGGCTGAAAGCAGATGAATTGCATCCCTTGCACCTGAAGATTCTGACAACGCAGACATATACTTTGGGTTTGAAAAGAGCAAATTGTGTTTGTTTTCTCAGGCATGATCCTTAACATTTACAGGACTGGTAGGTGTGTATTTACTGACAAGGAAGTAGCATCATATTCTGCACTGTTTTCTGTAACACTACTTCTTTTGTATTTTAAACATATCGGAGGTAATGAAAATAATTGCATAGAGCTATAAATCAATAGCAATTACATAATAAATAACACTCCATAGAAAAGATCATCAACACAGTTCAGAAAGCAAATCTCACAGGGACAACTTGGAACATTTGGTCAACTGGATTTAATAGTTTTTTCTGTGGTTTTTTTGCTGAGACTTTTTCTAAGTCCATATGCAAGGAGGTTAGGCTGCTAGCTGTGCTGTTTAAAAATTTCATCATTAGCATTCCTGAAGAGTTCATTTTGATTCGCTGGAATGGATATGATGATTTATAAGCAATACAGAATGGAGTCTCTGTAAATTTAAATCTCTTTCCATTTACTTTTGGCGTAGGTAAAGCACTATCCATTTACACAGCTGAGTTTCCCACGGGAGCACGGCGACTTGAGCCTGCTGGAAATGTGCACTGCGTTGCCCACACTTGCTTTCCTAGGGCAGTGTACAGCAATTGCTTCTGACTAGCAAAAACTACTATAGATAAATAGCACCTGACTGCAATGATGTTTACAAAAAGGGCAGAAATGTAGGTTCAGAGGAAGCAGTGGGTGCAGTCTCTTTTTTCTGTAAGGGTGGAGAGAAAAAAATTAGGATTTAAGAAAATCTTCCCTAAGGGAGATTCTACCATTTCTCAACCACATCCTTTTCTCTGCTCTTTCTCTCCTTATATTACTCCTCATCCTGTCCCCACTCACTTTGTCTTCACCCATACATGGCTGCCTCTCTGTGCCACTTACTGGCGACTGGATAGAATTCAAAGCTGTGATTTTTTCCTTTGGCCCCAAGTATTAAAAGCACATTTTGTATCTTTGAAGCCTTTTAGGTCACTCAATATATATTTTATGACGGCTGTTGAGAGTCTGCATCTCCAAGGCTAACATCCAAAGGCTTCTAATCAAACATTCATGCCACCAAATGTTCTCTTTGATATAGCACTTTGAGACAGCAATTTTATGTTCTGAAAATAAAATTGTTAAGACCCTTTAAGAAATTTAAGGTTTTTAACTTTTTCAGGAGAAAAATTCTCATAAGTGTTGAAAATTAACAAATGTGAGTTTCTTGCAATTCAGTGGATGGCAGCACTGTACAAACAGTATAGATGTGATTCTCAGACTATTTGTACACTTTTAGGTATATGTTCAGGTAACCTTTCTGTTTTTTCTTAGAACTACATTAACTAACCTCTACCAAACTTGATTTGAAAGTAAGAATAAAATTTTTACAACTTAACTAATTTTCACATTTTTTCCCAGCTTTCTAACAATGCCAAAAAAAAGCAGCACTTGGTTAGCAAAAAGCATAATATCTTGTTCCTTATTCTCAGTCCAATATGTTTTCAAAACACAGATTAAATTATTTTAGGCTCTCAGTGTGTGTTCTACTTGTTTTATTGATTTAAATTACTTCATTGTATTCGTGGGAAACAGGGAAGGCAAGATTTAATGTCTAGAAATAAAAAGAGGTTGATGACTTATTCTTAGAAATTAGAATTGTTTCAAATTTGTACTGCTACATCAATAATTACAGGTGGACAGACAATATTAATGTGAAAGACTTTGGATTATTCCAGCCATAGGGGATGCAAAGATTTATTGCCAGACTAAATAAAGCAGAGTAACAAACCAGCACCTGTGATACATGGAATGAGTATGAGCTTTATGTGAGGGATCCATTATTGGATCTAAATTTGTTTTTATGTATCTAGCTTATGGATCTAGGGTACTACAATAGCAACCTTCGGAATAATGCAAAAGCTATACATTTTACCATTACATGTCTCTAACTGCATTGTACCTTTTCTAGACATCAGTGTTGGTATTTCAATTAACTTGGCCAAAAATCCAGTGTGGTGGGGGCTTTTTTCCCCTTTTGCACACCTGCTTCAGAAGAGAGGAGAGCACCTGAAAATCTCTACTTGCATTAAACCTAACTGTCTCTATTTCAGGAAGAAAGCCTAAAAATATGAATGGATAGATCCTAAAGATCTTATTGGGCCATAAGGAATACTATATTCACAGTTTTAAACCCATTATATTTCTGTGTTGTGCAATGTTTGCTCTGCACTGCATTCAGTGGTGCCCACAATAGTTCTAGCATAACCCAGGTACCCAAACCTGTGATTGCTCTCTCTTGCACACCCTTTTGTCTGGCAGAACACTTTCAGACATGTTGTGGAGGTACCTAGATAAATTGGGAGTCTCTAGGTCCAGCTTATGGCATTTTACTTTCAATATTTGAGTAACTCCTTTGGCTATTTTAAACTTCTCCAGGTTAAATTTAGTCATTTTCATATGCATTTTGATGAGTTAGCCTTCATGGTGAAATCTAAGGAAGTATTTTTGTGCCCAAAGCTATACATATGCCAAAGCAGCTAGGTGATTCAGTTTTGTTACTAAGCATTTGCCTTCTTAATATATAGATTAGCATGAATTCAAGAATGAATTAAAAAGTAAACTTTAAAAGACTCTGGAAATCTGGGATTTTAGAAATCAAGTCTGCGAGTCAATTTTGCAAGGCATAGAGTAGCTATTCTGTGTACCACTGAAGAGCACGATTTGTTCTTTAGATATATACAATTAATCATCTATACAGTCATCAATGGAAAGAGATTAGACACTTCTAAAGTTGAATTTGTCATTTCCTCAGGTGATTGTGTAGGAAAGATGGGCTAAATTAGCTTTTACAGATTCCTATCTTGTGTTCTTTAGCTACAGTGGGGCCCTAAGTAAGTAGTTCAGTGTTAGTCAGGCACTAATATCAGCTGAAATTTCAGTCTAGCACAAGGATTTCTTAGAATTGCTACACTGAAAGTACCAGGGATGCTCTCTGGCACTGAGTTCAGCTGCTGTAATGTGGCTGGTATTTTTACTATTGAATATATTTTTATTCTAAAATGCTGCAAAGTGATAAAGACCTGATGATTAACCCCTAGACACATGAAAGAACTTTATGGAGAGCTCTGGCTGGCACTAGTCTGATAGATGCTATTCCTGGGGGAAATTGAATTATAGATTCCCCTCTGTAACAGAATTATTGAAAAAGGTAAGAGATCAACTGTTGATATGAACACCGTTTGACAACAGGTAACTAGTAAAGGAAAAGGGTAAAAATGGAAAAAAGTAGAAATAAGAACAGGAGACAAGAGAAGGGGAGGCAATGGTACTGTAAAATGAGGGCTGGTGCCAAGGACATAATCTATTGTACTCCCACGTGCAAGTCTGTTGTGCTCTGCTGCTCAAACTCCCTTTCTTTTTTCTTATTAGAGTAACTTTCAAGACAGTCTTTATACAATCATATTTTATTGAGTCAGCTGCATCAAATGTATTTTAGAAAGCCGCATGAATTCCTGCCCTATTTCAAATATTTAAGCCACAATATATTATTTAGTGTTCTGTGTGTTCATTTGTTTTAGTACAATCAATATATGTGTATCAAAGACATTTCATTCTGATTTGAGTGCTTTTGAATAAATAGCATTAGATGTTGCTCTCAAAAAGAATGTTTAGAGCTCGTAACACTTTGTGTATTTCAAGAATCTATAAATGGCTCTTTCCTGTTTTATATGACAGTTTAATTTCACAGCTCTCAGGCAAATATATCCTGTGCAATATAGCTGTATCATCTAACCTCTGGGCAGTGTAAATTTAACCTAAGTGTTGTTTATCTATCTTTTTTAAATTATGACATGCATCCTCCTGAATACAACCCAGAGGTTTCTGTCCTTTTTGCTGGGCTTTACATGCTCTCTGAGCAGCTACCTGTGCCTAGATCCCTAAATGAAAAGGGACATTGCCATGGATGAGGTCTTTGCACACTCAGGAGAGAACTTTCTCTTCCTCTCAGTCTGATGGGGATTCTTTTCCTACCTTTTGATGCCTGTTTTTGTTTCATGTGCCACAAGTGGTAGTAATGGAGCTCAAGTGGACCAAAAGTAATGATAAGGATTTCCAGGCTTAAAGCCTTTAAGGAAATTTCCATTCCAGTGTCTGGAATCTCTGCTCTGGTGAGACCCTGCCTGGAGTTCTGTGTCCAGTTCTGGGGTCCCCAGCACAGGAATGACACGGACCAGTCAGAGCAAGTCCAGAGGAGGACCATGAAGATGATCAGAGGGCTGGAACAGTTCTTCTGTGAAGACCGGCTGAGAAAGGTGGGGTTGCTCAGCCTAGAGAAGTGAAGGATCTGGGGACACCTCAGAGTAGGCTTCCAGTAGAGGAGGCCAACAAGAAAGGTGGATAGGTACTTTTTCCAAGGGCAAGTAGTGATAGCACAAAGGGTATTTAAACTGAAAGAAGGTTGATTAGATTATATTAGATTAGATATTAGCAAGAAATTCTTTATTGTGGGGGTGGTAAGATACTGGAACAAGTTGCCCAGAAAAGCTGTGGATACCCCATCCCCGGATGTGTTCAAAGCCAGGTTGGATGTGGCTTTGAGTAACCTGGTGTAGTGAAAGGTGTCCATGGCAGAGGGGTTCATGGCACAGGGGTTGGAACTGGATGGATCTTTAAAGTCCCTTCCAACCCNTAAGGATTTCCAGGCTTAAAGCCTTTAAGGAAATTTCCATTCCAGTGTCTGGAATCTCTGCTCTGGTGAGACCCTGCCTGGAGTTCTGTGTCCAGTTCTGGGGTCCCCAGCACAGGAATGACACGGACCAGTCAGAGCAAGTCCAGAGGAGGACCATGAAGATGATCAGAGGGCTGGAACAGTTCTTCTGTGAAGACCGGCTGAGAAAGGTGGGGTTGCTCAGCCTAGAGAAGTGAAGGATCTGGGGACACCTCAGAGTAGGCTTCCAGTAGAGGAGGCCAACAAGAAAGGTGGATAGGTACTTTTTCCAAGGGCAAGTAGTGATAGCACAAAGGGTATTTAAACTGAAAGAAGGTTGATTAGATTATATTAGATTAGATATTAGCAAGAAATTCTTTATTGTGGGGGTGGTAAGATACTGGAACAAGTTGCCCAGAAAAGCTGTGGATACCCCATCCCCGGATGTGTTCAAAGCCAGGTTGGATGTGGCTTTGAGTAACCTGGTGTAGTGAAAGGTGTCCATGGCAGAGGGGTTCATGGCACAGGGGTTGGAACTGGATGGATCTTTAAAGTCCCTTCCAACCCAAACCATTCTATGGCTCTGTGATTTTATCGTAAGTACAGTTCAACAAGGAGAAATAATTCAGAGCAAGGTCAGCCTGTTTGGTTTCCAAAACCAATGTTGTATTGCAGTTTTAACTCTACTAAATTGGTTTTTTCTAAACAAGAACATATATGTTTTTCTTAAAAGATAACACGTAATTCTACAAAGCTGGTGCTTGTCGCCAAGGGTCTGATGCCAGTCAGCACCAGTATGCCATGACCTTCCTAGAGAAAGCATTCTGCAAAGAACAGCTCTTCCAGGGGCGATGGCAAGCCTCCCTGGACACCAAGTGATTTCAGCTCTTGTGATTCAACTCTTTGTGAAATCACCCGAGGCAAATTCAGGGACAGAGAGACAGGAGCTCTGTATGGCAGTTCCACAGGTAGCTTTTATTGTCCAGCAGTCCCTATGAAAGTAAAGCCACAGACACACACTCCCTGATTTCAGGGTAGACTCAGGGCCTTTTTATGGGAAAGGCAGGGGGTGAGATAGAAACCATTTAGCCAGCTGGGTACAAGATATTACCATAAGAAAGCAAGGCATGCTGGGGGTGGTTCACTTGGTCACCATAACCTAGAAGTAAGTTGCTTATCTCTGGAGAGAGCACTTTTGCACTCAGCCCTCTCTCCTCCAAGGAAGTGCCAAGGGCTCACAGCCCTCCACAGGTGCTGTATGGTCTTAAAATAATCCATGATTTGGACTGACACACTGTACTAGTTTGAAAGCAAACCACTGAGAATTTCCAAGTCAGAATTACAAATTAATAGGAAAATTAAGATAAAGGCAATAATACAGAAACACTGGCTTAAACTGACAGTCAGGATACAACCTGACACCCTGTTGGTCAGGGTGGTGGTATCAGTCTGATTAAGTGGTGGCTGCAGTCCTCCTGAAGTGATAGATGTGGTTCTGTTGAAGCAGCGATCCTGTAGAAGGGTCTGGTCCTCCTCTGAACGTCCAGTGGTGGTTATGTAGCTCTTGTCCTCTGGGAATCCAGTAGGTAAGGGTTGACTGTGCTGTTCCAAACCTCATATTATATCCAGGTAGGAATGCTTGGTTCCTCCCCCTGGGCAGAGCATCTCACAATGGGATGATGTAGTTTTATGAGTCACGCAGTGAGACTTGATGGCCCATTGGCAGAAGATATCCCCCAGAGGGAGTTATCAGGGATGTGTCATGGAAGAGACAAAGAACACTGCCCCGCCTGGTTTTCACAGCTTATGAAGATGGTGATAGAATACATACTTTTGGTTACATATTACATTGTAACCTAAGACACACACAAAGTGAAATTCCATTCCCTTCCATGTCTATAAGCAGTCTGTGGGATTTGTTTTGCTATTGGAATATGTATAAATCATGGGACATACAGGAATTCATTGTTTTGCTAGTTACTCTGCTGAGTATTCTAACTGGGACAGGTCCACAACTTAGGCCAGTAGCTGACATAGCCAGCAGTATTAATGTATTATTTATTTATTTAAGACAATGGAGCAGCCCTCCATTGTCTTAAATAAACATTCAGACAAACCAGTCTGCCTCTTGTTGTTAGTCTGCTGTTGGCTTTGCCTTGTGCTACCATCAGTGTTAAAAATATTGTCTTGACTAAATCTTTTGATGTATTTAAGATCTTATTTTAAACACATAAAACAAAGGAGAAATAGTATTCCCTTAGCTGAGCATGCTTTATAAGGTGAAATATCAAGGGTTGAGACTCATCAAGACTAAGGTAATGGCAACCAAAGGACATTTCCTCATCCACCTTTTTTTTTGCAATGGATCAACAGCTTTTCCTGGAGAAAAGATTTATCAGAGGAAAACTGACAGAATGCAAAATCAACAACTCAGAAAAACCTGTCCAAAAATCACACTTCATACATTTCGTGTTCAGTTGAGGGCCAATGGTAACTGAGTAACCAAGTTTTATTAAAGATAAACTAATAGAAGTACTTTTTAGTAGATCCTGCTGTCATTGCCATATGGCAACAAAATGACAAGGAACACTACTGATGGAAGCAAGAAAACAGGGACATATGCACCTTCTCTTAGTACTGCTTCAGAGGTAAAATATTACTACTTTTGCCAACCATGATTGCATTAAATAATAGTTGTGCCATGAGAAATCAGCACTTGCTTTTTTATGACTTAAATAAAAATGTAATATTGCTCTGAAAGCCTGAGACACTGTATAGTTACAGAGTGCAGATACAGGGACAATCTTTCTTTTTTCTTGTAAAACCAGAAAGCTTTTCTCGTAATTCTGTAGGTGAAGTATTCACTGGGGAATCTTACTACAAAGTTTTGAGAGTTAAAAAAGCTGCAAGTTGAAGAGGTTCATATAATTGGAGCACTGGAATCACCCTTACCTTTGATGGTAACTTTAAAAACAAAAACATGGAAAAAAGCTTTTTGTTTTAACCTCTCCACAGTGCAAAGCAGCAAAGTTACTCTTTTAATTCTGCCCATTTCCCTTCTGGCTGGCATCTGCCCCTGACACTGTTCAGGTTCCCTGAGCACAGACTGCCTTGCTACAGAAGGTGGCAGAGCTGCATGCTGTCCTGGACCCTTCTCCTTCACACGTCCACGGGCTCTGGCCCGGGGCTGATCAGACTGGCACAGCTCTCTCTTTGTCTGAGTCTTGCCTCTGCAGGTGTATTCCACTGTGCTCCCTGCTCCAGAGGCATGGTGCCGATGTGTGGGAGCCGTCAGGTGCCTCTCAGAGCCTGTGCATCTGGCTCTGCGGCTCTGCACTTGTATCTTGCCACTTTGAGGTGTTTCACCACGTGCTGCAAGTTTGTGTATGTTGAACAAGTGGTATTTCACCACGGTCAGAGGGCATGACTATACAAACTCCCGAGCACTGGGTTCAAGCTGGAAAATGGTCAGTATATCAAAAATGTCAGTATTTCAAAAAGTATCAATCACATTCCATGATGCTAAGTTGCTCTTGAAAAAAAAGGAATCAGACAATTCTGCTTTCAGGAAACTAAGCAATGTCCATAAATAAATTTCAAAGCAAAAAAGGTTTCACTGCAGATGCTGTTGCTGTAATAATAAATACACATTTCAACTTGGGACTGAAAAGCAATGTGAGAATTGCTTTTCCAGGCCATTCTGGATGAAAAAACCCAAACCCAAATAATTATTTGTGGGCATTTCTGACATAAGACTGAGGTGGGTGTTGTTGATAACAGAATGTCATGGTTTAGCATAGTTTGGGTTTTTAGTTACGGAGGGCTCCATCAGATAAAATAATGGATTTTGAACCAAAACCACTACACACACCTAAACACAGATACTGTGTGTAGAAGCCCAGAAAAGCTGACTTCAGTTGTAGGATGGATTGTGGCAGTGCATCTCCACCACCTCAGGCTGCACTATGATGAGAAAAATACTCCTTAGGCCTCGGCCATGATGAACTGCATTTGGACTAAACCCCTCTTGTATGTTACAGTAAAGCTGATAAAAATCTAAGACAAAAACAGATTTAAGATACTGCTCAAACGGACCACAATTTGTTGGTATTGTTTAGCATCTAGTCTTGAAAATGAGCAGTAAATTATTGCAAAATCTGAGCACATTTTATGACAAATGATGGTTAGGAACATTTGAAGTGTCAAAAGTCAGACTCTTGTGTTTAGATTGGTTTCGCTAAACATATTAAAAAGTTTTTTCCAGGGCAGTGCAGAAAGCAAAATTAACTCGTAAATTACTTTTTTAATGAAATATTCTGATGAAAGCTATTAATTTTGAACACTAAAGTTTGTGGTATTTCTGCGAATATAAGATTAACTCTGCAAAGCTTATTCATAACCAATAGTTCTTCTTCTGTTTTATTCGTTTGATACATCCTATACAAACAATTAAGGAAATAATGGTTTTTCTTGCCTTGAATGGCCATATATGAGTCTGAATTGTAACTGGAAAAACTGTAAATCCTCATGCTTTTTACTGTTTGCTATAAAATCACCTTGGGGATTGACTAATAAGAGAAACAAGCAGTCAATAGTGTTCAACTGGAATTCACTATTCTATTCCAATAGCTGAACTAGCAAGAAACTGAATTGATTTTTTGAGAATGTTGTGTTTTAAAACCCATTGGAAATTAACCCCCAAGCAGTCTCTTTCCCTTTCTCCTGTCCCCTCCAGTGAGAGAGCTACAAAATGGCAGAGATTATGGGTTGAGATAACAACCTGCTAGAAAAACAGCAATGAAAAAACAAACAGTAACAGCAACAATACTAATAGCAACAGTGTATAAAAGGGGGTGGTTATATGCAAAAACTGCTTACAGAAAACAGACCTGGCATTACTGCAGCCATTACAAATACCACATTACATGTGGCTTCCTGAGACAAAGGAGAAAATGGCCAATATTACTGCGGCTGGTGCTTTCCCCCCAAGCCCAAGACAATGAAAACCAAAAATGGATAAACCCTCCAAGACGGAGGTTTGTGTCGTGCCACCCAGAAAAAAAGAAGAAAATGGGGTTTGTTCAGGGTCGTGTTCCACTTTTTTTTCATCCAAAGCAATGTCCTCAGTGATGAAAGGGTGGTATAGAATAAACAACCTACATATGCCCACACGGCTCCAGGCTTCAGTTCCTCATAGCAACTATGAGAAAATTAACTCCATCCTGGCGAAAACTAGGACAAAGAAGAAAACTCAGCACGAGGCAATTGGAGAGATACTCAATGTCAAAAACCCCTTAGTCATCCCATTGCAAAGGTTACAGGCATGGTCAGCCTGTGGAAAACATCCCACATTTTGTTCAGTTTGACTAAGAAGGCACAATATACATGATTATTTTAAAAAAGTGCAAACATTTTAAAAGGAAAATAAAATCCATTTGTCTGCACATGTGTTATTGTGTTTGAAAAGTTCTTAAAAAACTCATATAAAAACAGGGCAGGGTTTGATAACATTTACTTCTGTTGCAGTGCATGTAGCAGTGAGCACTGCAGCAGAGCATTCAGAAGAATGGTTGGCAGGCTTCCAGAACACAGAGGTCTAATCCTCACCCCGCGGTTATGGCAAGTTCCCATGTTCCTAGTGGTTCTCAGTTTACATGTTTTAAGTTTATTGGTTCAGGACTTCTCCACCCAGTTTTATGTATAAGCTCATATTTATGCATTTCCCTTAATTGCCTATGTATTAGTTCTGGAAAGTTCTCCCGTCTTCAACGCCCCATTGGTCTACTCATGTAATTCCCTCCCCTAAGTTATCGCTATTGGAGGTTCCTTTGTTGGCTCCTCCTCCTTAGTCAATCCCCATTGGTTGTTTCCATTTGCTCCACCCCTTATCCTGAGAGCTGGGGACCCTCTCACTCCTTCGTTTTTGTCTGTGTAGTCTCCATGTGCGATAAACCAGCTGGAAACTATACAAAGATCCCTCTCTCATCCTTTGCCTCCGCTGACGCTTTTACATCATCTTTGTTTGGGGCTCACTCCTTGCGAAGGAGCCAGCTTTCCCTGCAAGCTGCAGCTGACACCAAGGACGTCTGCAGCTGGATGGTGTGCTGCTTCGGGCAGCCCCAGCAGTGTCATCCTTCCATGGTCCTACACATGGAGTACAACCTAAGCCCCACACATTTGCCACAGCCTAGGACACTGACACTCTTGTAATTCACCTCTGTGTGACCAAACCAGACTTCTTGCCCTTACTTTTCAACTTTGATTTCTCTTGAGTTTTCTGGTCGATATTTTAATTCTCTGAATCTCCAGCTCCTAATTTCTCTCAGGTCTTCTAAGATTCCTCTGCTTGATTAACCACTTACATGCCTGAGGTCAATTTATCTCAATTTCTGGTACCCCTAGTGCAGTAGAAGGAATGTTCAGCACTTCACTTTTGAGCCAGTGACTTCAGAGCGAAGTCTAAAAGCTCAAATCACTAATCACAGACATCTCACAAGGTCTGTGAGGAAAAGACCTAAGTAGGCAATTTTATGTTTACTTTAGGATGCTATAGTTTATATTTCATCAGGAAAATGTACAATGATGCCTCAGTAAAAATATACAACCTTGTCTTGTCTGAAGTCAGTGATGTGACTTACTGAAACTAAGAACCTTATTCCAGATAATTGAAGCCACTAAAATGTTTTCCAGAGTCACTGGAGTAGAATGGCTATAGAGCTCGCTTTTGAGTAACTTAACTTCAAAGACCGGCCCAAGATTTTAAGATGCTGTTTGCTTTCAATTTGTGGTAAAGTCCGTACATTTAAAATAACCCAAATTAAAAACAACCGGATAAGTCAGGAAACAAGAAAATTAAGTTTTGAAATAGTTGGAAGAAATTAGTTTTGACTCAAAAGTTCTCTGACATTGGTCTGTGGGCCTGGAAACCATTCATCCCTGGCTGAGCTGGAGTTGTCCTGTTCCTGGGCCAGCTGTCTCGTCAAGCTATCTGAGTCTTCAGTGGCAGGAGAGGAAGGAAGGTGTCCAACATACGTTCTTTGAAATAAATATATTTCCACAGGACATTATGCTTTATACAAATCAACAACTGCCTATCAGAAAACCTTTCCACTGTAAAATATCCAGCCAGCCTTTTTTTGACATGGCAGCTATTGCCTGGAAAAACCAGAATGGTATTTCTGGTGTATGTTTGAGATCTTCATCCAGGTGATAGTATTCTAGTATTCCCAAATGAACATTAACGGCTCAGTGCAGGACATAAAATTCAGGCTCTTTGATAAAAGCTTTACTGTATTTGGAGGATAATGTTTTTCATCTGGCTAAATGATGGACTGTGTAGACAGAATTTTAGAGCAGAGCAAAGGACGTTATATCTATCCATCTTCTGAAAAGTGGCTGCAGATGTGCCTGTGACTGGACGTCAGTGAGGTTAATCAGCTGAACCACTGACATCTGTTTATAGGAAAACTACAACTAGGGCATGGAAAACCAGCTGGAGTATAAAATCTGAAGTGCTTGCAAAGGGTCATAATTCATCGTCAAATCAGAAGAAAACAAATATGTTAATACAGATTTGTCCATGCAAAGAAAGAATAAAAAGAAGCAAGCATGGATTGATACATGCTAGAGGCATGAGCAGCTCAGTGCAAATGTGCACATTCCCTGTTGGCAGCTTTTCATCTTGAATCTCCTTTTCCCTGTAATGGAGACACTGAAAACTAGAGGGATACATCGTGCTATTGGCAGAATCATCCATTTCTTTTCTTCAATTTCTTAATTTTTAATGTAAAGAGATCAGATCCCCTTTCAGCCTCTTTTATGACAAGTGTCCTGAGAATGAAGTGATGAAGCCATTGCCTGCAGCCTGTCCAGAGATGTATTAGAAAACATTCACAAAACTGAAAAACTTGATCTTTTGTCTTGTGAATATAGGATTACTGCAAGATCTGTGCAAACATGGCACAAGTGGTGATGGGTTGATGTCTCACTTACATAGAAGGATGATTTTTATGCTGAGCTGGTATGGCAAAGTTCTAGAAATGTTGTGCTTCTTTATAGATGCTACCCAACCCAAAGTGCATCCTTGTTAAGTCTTCTTTGCATACTGTAAAGACCCCTATATGTATATATGAGAACTATTCCTCCCCTGTAATCCCAGTCCAAGTGCCCAGACTCCTGAGGCCTTTGCACTTTGGACACAATTAAAGTTTTAGTCCTTTGCAAGCAACCACACAGAAGTGGGATTCTAGTCTTATCTTTCTTGCCAATTGCCCATGCAGCTGATACAAGCTTCTTAAGGAGAGGACTTGGGGCTGCAAGTTTGCAGTCTGAAACTATACTTTGTCAGTAATTGCACCATAAGGATTCTGTTTTCAAAGACAGGCTCATTAAACAAGTGACACAGAGTGACAGGTCCTCAGCATATCTGACATCAGACCTTTTGCAAAGTGCCAGTGCCTTCACGTTTAGCCCCAGGCATTGAGCTTAAAAGTTTGGGACCAGAGCCTCACACCACGCATAAGACCAATTCTGCCTGAGTCCAGGAGTGCATCATGCAGGATCTGGCACATTGGCCATACCAGTCTCTAAAACATACCAATGTTAAATATCCTTACTCACTTAACCTAGAAGAAAGCTGTGAAGCTTGGTGTACTAAAAAGTTCACAAGGTTATCTTAAACCCCTTCAGAGGCTATAAAGAAATTGAGGGAAATATTTTTGAATAGTCACAGTTTCACTCTTAGTTCTTTGGAAAAATAACCAGGTAGTTGTTGATAAAGTATTGAATCACATAAGGCAATTTCTTCTGCATTTGTAATTTCTCTATGAGTATAAATCAGGGGTTTTTTTGCAACACAGATGGATAGCAAGACAGATGGATATGAAG
Source organism: Dicrurus megarhynchus (assembly GCA_013399195.1). Lineage (NCBI taxonomy): Eukaryota > Metazoa > Chordata > Aves > Passeriformes > Dicruridae > Dicrurus > Dicrurus megarhynchus. The sequence continues at coordinate 1,546,231 of VXAD01012658.1, read as the reverse complement.
TCTCTATGTGCTTCACATAGTTACACTCTTATAAATATCTTCAGATATAAATATCCAGTAGCATAAAATAAATGGTAGAATTATTGCCACTGATGGAGGATCTAATATAGACAACGATGTATACAAATGCACACATGTACACATATGTATACACACAACAGAGTAGATAATATGTATGAATACTAGACAAATTTTCAGATTGTATTTTTTCAGATAGCAGTTTATGTTATTAACCAGAAATCCTTTGGCAAAGAATTACTAGGTCAGAGAAGCTGTGGATGCCCCTTCCCAGGCAGTGTTCAAGGCCAGGCTGGATGGGGCTTTGAGCAACCTGGTCTAGTAAGATGTCCCTACCCATGGTGGGGGGCTGGAACTTGATGATCTTTAAGATCCCTTCCAACCCAAGCCATTTTGTGATGCTATGAATCCGACGTTAATAAATGCTTGATAAAGAAATAATGTATTCATCTCAGCAGCAGGATATGTACGTTTATTAAATTATGAGCTTCTTCAGAAGTTAGTTTGAGATGCAAATTACTGAAAGCTGATTTTGTTGAATAGGTAATAATTCTCATAATTTAATGGGCAATTAAAATACATTAATTTACATTTTGAAGGCACAGAAATATTTTTTTTCCTTCTGAAAAAGATTTCTAAATATGGTTTTTAAACTAAATTTACTAAATGAAGCAACCAAATGAATATTCAAAGGAGTGCATACTAACTATGAAATATTACTGCAACAAGTAACTGAAACAGCTGTAATTGTGGAAGGACTTACGTTTATGGTTGAAGTTAACTTTTAATTTTAAGCCTATTTTAGGATCAAAGATTACAAGGTAGGGATGTGAAAGTTAATGAAATGTACACATTTGAATTGCACCTGAACTTTCATGCTTGTGAAATAACAAGTAGTTTTGATCCATATTGACAGAGACATTTGAGAGAGAGATGAAACTTTGAGATTAGTTGATCCGTTGCCTCTGACTTAGCTGCAAAATGGCATGTCCTAGAGATTCTAGGCTATTTGACCTGTTTCAGTGAAGGATGACTCTCCTGGGTATTGCATGAAGACCATTGGTATGCTGCCCAAAGCAGGTGCTCAGGGACCATTCCAGCACATCAATTCCTTCAGCAATCCCTTCACTGGTGCTCATTCTGTCCCAAGGCTAGTATGGGGTGGGACTAGCAGCTTCTCAAAAAGAAAGTAGGTTGCAGAGCCTGACTGCAGGATATCTCAGGACACAGAACTGCAGGTGCCTCAGGGCAGTTGCCTGAACATTGCCTTCTACTTCACTGTAACCTCTAGGAGGGTTTCCAGAGCTAACTCAGAGGCTTGCTGCTTTCCTTGCTGGTGTGTTTCAGTGGTCACCTAAATATCCATGCTTCACCTGAATTCCCATTGCTTAATCACAGATCCCCAGGTTCATTCATTGCCTTTCCATAATTAGAGAGTCCTTTGGTATTCTGCCACTGTGAAAGCAGTGTTCCAGTTTAATCAAATTACAAATCAATTTTCCGATAAGTTTAGGAGCATGAACCTGAAGAACAGAAGAGGTCTGTCTGTGGTGAAGTAGCAAGGATTCCAGTAGCTCTAAGATTCATTGCAACTTGTAATCTCTAATACAAATTCTAGAGGCTTTCATCATGCACTGATTCAATCAAGAAAATCTTGTGATTTAAAAATTGATGGTCCCCTTACTGTCACACAAATAAATAGATGGATATAATCCTATTACAGGACTACTCCTCTATGGTTCCAGTGTGCTGCTCTGGACTCCTCAATCACAGAATTATGTTTGTCTCTTTAACAGCAAATTAGGTATTACTGCATACAAGTTCTTTCCCTTATTTCTGAAGGAAAAAGGAAACAGAAAAGAGGTGAGTTTTTGTCTTATTTTTGTGTTTATCAACACTTATCATTCAAATATAATTTAGGGACACCCATTGCTTTATGACTATAGCTGGTACAGCACTTTATGAGCAAAACCCTTCAGAGCTGTCATCAGCTAAAGAATCCTTTAGTCAGAACTCCAAACCCTGCTTTAATATGAAGGATCTGGCCCTGTTGCAGAACATTTTTCTGCTAATACCATTTCTGTTATGCTTTTAGCAAAACACTGAAGGTCAAAAGCAGCATAAAATAGAAAGCATTTTGTAGAAAGTATGGATGCTTTAATAATAAATTGCTAGATGTTACCTGCTCTAGTATGAGGCTGTGAAGCCCTGAAATATCAGTTCTGAAAGAAGCACCTTCCCAACACTCCTTTTGGAGTCTAATCTAAAATACCACAAATCAGCACTTTTCTAACCTGAATTTTCATTTTCAGCAGCAGGAAGTTTCAGAAGCAGGAGGTTTCAGAACATTGCTATTTGAGATAACATACATACCACAGCCTGAAAAGAATTTGATTGATTGCTTTTAATAATATTTGATTACTTTTCAGTTATAAGATATGACATGGCACACCAATACACAATATACTTTTAACATCGGAGAGATGAATTATGGGGGAATAAAGGGATTATTATGTCCTCTGAACGTGTAAAGCTGTCTTTAAGCTTCAGCAGAGTAATCTAATGGGAAAGAGCAGCTGGTTTTCCTTTAAAGCAACTATGTAAAGCAACAGGTAGGATGCAGAATGTACAGAATAACTTAAAAAATCTTCACAACTCTTAAAGTTCCACTGGAAAAAGATTTAATAAGAAGCTCCTGTTTAAATACATGATTCTGGAGACTTCTTTTGATGGGACATAGATTCACAAGTCTCAGCTAATATTGGTGCTTCAGGCTCTTGTATGCAGGTACCTGTAACTTCCAGTTTCTTCAAGAAAGCGGTGAGTGGGTTGGGGAATCCTNGAGGAGAGGAGAGCCTTTGCTACCTGATTTTCTTCAGTCAAAATTACAAGCAAATGGAAGGAAGCCAAATAGGGTACAGAAAAAAAATCTGTAACTTTTTCCTGCTGTCTTTACAGTCTACAGCTTTACTATTGCTTTACTATCATCATGGAGAGTCATTATTACTGGGTTACAACTGCTGTGTCTTGAATCCATCTCTAGTCCAGTGATGTATTATTTTTGGAAAAAAAAAGCAAAAAAAAGCGCAACTGCAATGAATGGGTGAGGGATCTATATTTTGTTTTTCATGCTCCTCAGGAAGAGAGATGTAAATCTGAGTCTGATTGGAAGGGGATTTTTCCTTCATGAGTGCTTATAAATTACAGGGTATTTTTTTCATGTAAAGCCAGGACAAACTTTTCCTTGAATCTTCAAGGAATGGAAACCCCAGACTTTAGACCATCTTTAGAGGAATCAGTCTCTCCCCAAACTTGAGTCTCTCACTTTGAAAGACTGAGCTCGCCTAATTTTGTAAACCAGCTTGGGAACGGTGATTCAGAAACCCAATTTAGGCACTTTCACTCAGTGAATGCAGAGGATTGGACAACTAAAATGAAGTGCATGGCCCCCAGAGTCTGTGAGGGAGAGGACATGGGCATCTTCTGCAGTTCTCCTTGCTGTGATGAAGATACTCATGGCCCAAGACCACTCTCTAGACTGAGGGGTGTGGGGGAAGGGAAAGCAAAGTCACCATTTGGGAATAGGCATGTGACTGTCTCCTGTCTGTGCTGTGTTGCACACTGTCAGCTTAACCTGTACTGACAACCACTGAAGAGGAACAGACATTAGTGAGTGTCTAGAGAATACCTACGCCCACGGCACATCCTTCCCTGCTCTGTCTCTGCTCCAGGACCTCTTCCTTCCAGCCCCTTGCCTCTTTCTCAGCCTTTCAAAACACAAAACTGACAAACACTTCCACAAACTCTAAACTGATTTTGATTTCCATAGCCAATAGCAAAAGACAAAAAAACCAAACCAAACCAAAACAAACAAACAAAAAAAACAAAACCAAAAAAAAAACAAACCAAAAAACCCCCAAATACCATTGGGATGTTGTCTATCTTTTCTCAGAAAGTAGGAGTGTTCTTACAAAGTTTGGAAGTTGGACTCTTCTCGGATTCAAAGGGATCCTGTCCAAGGGAACAGCTCCATCGTCCAGACAAAGAAGGAATTGGGGGATGTTGAGCTGGGTATTGTGGACATTTAGCCTTTTGGAAGTTGTTGGGAAGAAGCCTAGTTCTGGAGCTGGTGATACATATTTTCCCTTTGGAAGAGGAATGAGCCTGTCTTGAATTCCATTTTCTGCTATGCTTTTTTCTTTTATTCTCTGACTGTTTAATGCAATTGCATTAGCAGTTTCTGGGGCAAGGACCTGAAAAAAGGATACTCTTCTGACACTGATTTTTAAGGAGAAATTTGTTTTGTTCATCTTTATTTCTTCAAGGTGTCACTACAGGGCAGAGTCATGGGTTTTTGGTAAATCCAGTGAAATATCCTTGTACTTGGATAAACCCTGTAATTATGTTCTTTTAAAATGTACATGGAAATCCTAAATCTAATACAATAAGCAAACCATTGTCTTCATGGATAGTCAATGCATGCATGTCTACTTTTTATAATATCCTTGTTCCTATACTGGCTGATGATTTATTAAATATATCAGTTATTAAAAATGGAAAGGCTTTGATATTGCTTTTAGTGGGCAGAAATTATACATCAGCTATTCCAGATCCTCAGCCATGTTACAAAATTGGTCCACCATAAGGCCCAGAATTCAATTAAAATGAGGTGTAAAGAGTAGCCTAGTGAATGTTGCCAGGTGACCTTCTGAAATATTTAATACACCTTGACCTAAAGTTTATTGCTTTAAACCTGAAACTTGAGCAATTTCACCCAGGCAGCATAGTCTTGAGATAAAAACCTGATGACTTAGAAAAAGTAGTTTGATTTTGCACTTAAATTTTGAGTGTGTCAGTTGCTTTTCCCACAAGGGACTGTGTGAAGCTTATTGTTTCCTCTCAGTCTGCCCAAGTTAGGTGCTCTGAGGTTTACTTTTGATTTGACTGTTTCTAATAACTCTATTGTAAGGACTGGCTGGAAACACCACATTTCTCCTTTTAGTATATCAGATTATCATATATTTTAAGGAGAGATTTCTCTGATGCCCCACCTTTGCTTAGTTTTTCATACTGATTTTTTGTCCCCTGCCTTCCAGTGAACGCAAACTCTCTTGCTGCTTCAAGATGTCCTATAGTCCTAGGTACTCCTGTGGAAGGAGAGCTGTAGTGAAACCTTCTCCAGCAACCTTTGGCATTCTTTTTATTACAGTAATGTGCATGAAGTTCTTTCATAAACAAAGCCCTTATATTGAAAACAAAAATATAATGAAAATTATTTGTACCTACATTGCAACATTTTGATGTGGCCAGAGTGGTGTAAAGATTCTATCAGGTAACTAAAGTGTAGGTATCTATAAAATATGGGTATCTATACAAAAATATAGATACACATGAACAAAATTTTCTGTGATTTCAAGAGATTTTTGTTACCCCTCACTCTAGCATCTCCTTCCCTTTTCCCATGCTGCTGCCTGATTTCTGTCAGCACAGCTGCCAGGGCTGGCAGAGGGATCTGGCTGAAAAATGGTGATTTTGCTTCCCTGGTTGGGACCCGACTGCCTGGGGACAGAAGAGCCCTAGAGCAGCCTGTGTGCTGAGCAGAGAGCAGCTGGCTGGAAATGCTGACTGGGGGGGAACGTCTGAAACCAAGAAGCTGAGCCCTAATCACTGCTGCAGGATGATGTCTCTCTCCTGTGATTTATAGCTGGGAAAGACTGCTGATCTTAAACAAAGACTGACATATATTTAGTGGTTTTTTATTCAGTTTTGCTATTGGAATCTATTTTATGTACCTGAATACTTTTTTTTTATGTGGCCCAGCTTAGCTTTAAGAAAGTGTTTAAAGACCGTCAGCACAAAAAAAGAACAAGTAACAAAGTATAATTAAAGGCTTTTAGCTACTAAATATTTTAATAAAAAATACAGTTCCACTAAAAAGGAAAGAAGATGTTTCCATTTTGGTAAAAAATGCCTGAAAATAAGAGCCAGGTGGTGTGCTAAGAAAGATATTCATGCTGAATTTTACTTCTTTCATTATGATTGAAACTCAAATATATCTATAGGTAAGGCAAGTATGAAAAACTATCATTTTAATGAGCAAGGGAGGACAATTACATGGGAAGACACATGAATCACAGACTGGATCCATCAATCTGACTCACTGTCATTCCCTCAAAGTATGATAAAGATGTTAAAGATACATGCCCTACTGAATGAATATGAATAACCAATTTGATCCTAATACACTGATAAAATATATTAATATTCTATTAGATTTGATCAGAAGCATGGGTTGCCTATTGGGCTGAAGCGTCTTTCATATGCAACTATAATTTGAAATACAAACAAACATTAATAAAGCTGAAGTTCTCAGCAATTTTGAAAATGCGGACATATTTTCATAAATATGCCTCATCCCTGATCTCATGTTCACTGCCATCTTCATTCTGTCATAAAAAGGACTACTTGATTACAATGATTAATATGAGGATCCACAAAGTGCCCTATTCCCTTGGGGCTGATCTGAACACTGTGCTCTTTTACATATTTGCACTGGTTTGAAAGCAGTTTCAGTCAGACTGGAAAACTGCTAAAATCAATGGACTTTCTTCCATAAGCATTGCCAGAATGTTCTCCCTCTGTTATTAATAATAACAGTAGCAGCATAAGTTTTCATGAATGTGGAGGACTCTGCCAAATCAGCTTTCAGAGCACATGGATGAAGCTGCAGTGAGCCCTTGCTGGGGCCAGGTCATCCTTGTATATGCACAGGAAAGGGCTGCTACCAGCATAAATCCATCATTGCAAAGACCCCCCAGGAGCCCGCAGACAGCCCAGCTCTGTCCCCTGCTGCTGAGACCATCTTTATCCTGGGGCATGTACTCAGCCACTGTATCTCCTTCTCGCTCAGCTTGTCAAGGCCTGGCACGCCTGGCTCCACTGCTTTATCCATAGTGTTCCCTGCCCGGGGCTCCAAACCTTCTGCCTGGCCATGCTCCCGTGTGCCCCCACAGACACCACCAGGCTGTTCCGTGCTCCTTGTTTCTGGCAGCCCTAAACTCATGTCCTTCCCATACTCCTGGTGTACAGGGCAAACTATGGTTATCAGGGTCCTAATGATAGCATGGTTTGTTTCCTGTATTCAGTAAAATACATTTTATCCAGCACTGGCCTGGTGTCTAAGTGAAGCTACTGAACCTAAAAGCAATCTAAAGTTCAGGAGAATGGAAAAGGGCACCAGGCAATCAGAGCTTGTTGCCAGTCTGTTACTGGCTCATTACTTGCTCATACCACCCTAAGATAGAGATGCTGCAGAGAGTTCACACATGCAGAGAAGCTGGGTGTTCTTTGCCAAACTTTAAGGATCTTAATATAAATCTTCATATCTGTCCTCCCTTGGCTCTGTCTTGCAGAGCAAGCACTACTGACTACTTTGCACCCACATGGGATCATTTCCAAGAGATACCAATTGTTTATCAATTACTAACTACCTCACTGGAATGTTTTCACGTGAATACTGCAGTGTGAAATACTATTGCCTCTGTAATTGTGCACGCAGGAGAAACTGCTGTTCATCCGTCCTTTCCTGAAGCCAACAGGAGAACAGCGCTCATTTCAGTGGAATTATGTCAGCTGACCCTGCCGAAAACCTGGTGGTGAGATTATTGTATTTGGCCAGAAGAGGCTGAATGTGTAACTGTGGTTTTAGAAAGATGTGAAGATGCATGCTAATAGTTTAAAGGTTGGAGAAGATGATCCCTGAGGATCCTTCCAACCTGGTATTGTATGGTATTTTATAATAGTGGTAAATTTATCACTTTTCATATCCCCATGTTAACTATAAGGAAATTAATGACTTTTGTGTTTTGCATGTGCAAGGCCTTCTGTGTTAAGGATGCTCCTGGGACTCCCAAACAGCTGTCATCCGTACCTGAGCAGAAGAACGTGGTTATTAACACATTGACAAGCAGAAATTGCATTATACACTGCTGCATCTGTTAATTGCATTAGTCAGTTTTTGCAATTCAAATAATATAAACATTCAAAAATGGTGTGTTAATATGTGGTAAAATTTCATTCCTTCATTTCTCATTTCAAAATAGGCATTTGGTCTTGGTTTTGTTCAATGGCTGTAATGTTACCTAAATGGAAAGCCCCCACAATTCCAAGTTAGTTTTAATGATTTACTTGAGAAAATACCAGTCAAATACAATACTAAGATTACCGTTAAGCAGTTCTTACAGAACATATGGAATATAGTTGTGGATTAGAGTACTGTTTGAATAAACAGCTGCTTATGGCCCAGGTTTACCCTTGTGATCTGTTGTTTCTGTTTCAGTGAGGCTGGTTATCACAAATGGACTGAAGGTTGGTGAAGCTGTAACATACAATATATAACAACATCATTTCTGCTGTTATTTATTTGGTGCAGGTGCCTGTACATCCATGACAGATACAGTGATGCCACATGACTATTTTATACTTTTTCTCCTCAAACAACATGAATAGAGAAGTATTTCTCTAGACTTTGTCCTTAATCTTCATCACTGATGAAGGAAGAGAAACCACACTGTCCCTTGGTGGACTAGTTGGTGCTTGAGGTTTCAAAATTGGGCTAAGTTTGAAGAATGCAATCTTGAAAGTGGCCATATTTCTAGAAGACCATGGAAAATACATAGAGACATCCTACTTGCATCCTTCAGTTCCCCGTGTTTCCTCTAGTGACTGTGAATTCTCTGGATGATCAGAAATTGAAAGTCTGTCTTGGGAGGTGACCAGACTCTCTCTGGTTAGTTTTTGTGCTGTGAAACTTAGCTGTTTTATTTTTAATAAAACAAGTTATACCATATGATGAGAAAAGGCTCAATTACGTATTTCTAATTAAAGTCTTGAGTTCAAAGATTCTATGCTACTATTAAGCTAAGTTGCAGCTTCATACAATCATAGAACCATCCAAGTTAGAAGGGAAGTTCAAGGATTATCTGGTCCAACCTTTTGTGGGAAAGGAAGTCTCAATAAGATTACCTAGCACCATGTCCAACTGCAATTTGAAATTGAATTCAAACATCATTTCCATCCAGTTCTTTTTTTAAAACCATGGAAGAAGGTTAGTTCTCACTGTTCTCACAACCTTTGACTGATTTAAATGGAGTCAGGATTACCTCCTGAGAGCCAGCACTCCATCATGGGGTGTTGAGCAAATGATAATAACTTCTTTGGGAGGTGGTGGAGTCACCGTCTCTGGAAGTGTTCAAGAGGCATTTGGATGTGGCACTTGGGACTGGTTAAGGGGTGATTAAGCTGTGCTGAGTCGATGGTGGGACTAGATGATCTTAAAGGTCTCTTCCAACCTTGATGATTTAGTGATTCTTTTAATTAAACTTTACCACTAGAGGTTCTAATTAGTCATGTTTTCATTGAGGAATGCATATCCCAGCTGACAGTCTTCTGAATGTCATTGCACACGAACGTCATTGTGATTTCAGAACAACTCAAACTATAGAAATGACTCAGGCTTACTCTTGACAATTCCCTGTGGACAGCAAACTAACAATTTATCACTTTGGTAGTTATCTTCCTGTGCACTTGAATAAGAAATTTGGGCTACCAATTAGTCAGTTTAATAATGTTTGTCAAGATCTACTTATGAGCAATTGTGCAACAAAACCTCTTAATTATGTTTTAAAAAGTTTCTGTGTGAGAATTGGATGAAAATCCTTTTGTTGTAATTCAGACTTGGGAGAAAGTGGACCAGGATCACAGCCTGACCTGTGTACATTGCACATAAAGCTGTGCCACCAAGCTAGTACCCAAAAGGATTGTAGGTAACAAAAGAGACGACAGGCTTAGCCCAGAGAGTGGTCAAGAAATGAGGCACTCCCTCCTGAAACAAAAGAGAAAAAATTTTAGGAAGCCAGACCTCTCTGACTCTGAGCCTCTTTAGTGGCTGTAGGTGTCAAAGATGCTCCACTCCTAACTAGCTCTGCACAGCTACAGGTGAGTTTTAACCAGTGCACCAATGGGAATCACACCTAACACCACATCCTGTGTGATGTTTAATTAAACTTAATATTTCATTTTGTTGTGTAAAGTGCTATGTCAGGTTTTTTCAGTTTTTTGTTTGAAGTAACACTGGAAATGTTAAACTACGTGAAAATACCTGTAATACTGTATCCAGAGGTGCTGTAGATTAAGGGCTTTTTCCTCACCTATTGTTAAACAGGAGAAATAGCACTTCTACCCAGGATTCATCTAGTGGCTGTTGAGAGTCACCATAGAACATCAGAAACTGGTGAAGAAGAGGTGGAAAAATCTTGCTGTTTTTTTCTCCACTGTGTATGAACTGAAGACAGATGACTAAAAATTATTTTAGAAGCTGTAGGGACCTGAAGGAGGATTGACTGCGTTCCTATAATAGTTTCGCTACTCTCCGCTCCAAATGGTTGATGTCACTACAGATAAATTAAGGGAATTTAATTTATTGCAGGACTACACAAAGCTTTCTAGGGATTGGAGATTTATTTGGTTTCAGAAACTGTGTTATCTTCAGATTATGCTATCCCTTTACACAGCCTGTGAGGATAATTTGGAAGATTCTGGAAAGAGGAGAAATGTAATAAAAAAAGTTATTTGAAAAACTACTGTTTAAGTTACTATATTGCACCACCTCTGTGAGTACTGTTGCTTTTGTTCCCCAAATTTGGAGTTGACATTTCTTTCTCTCCAAATAAATTTAATGGGAAGATTTATAATTTTACAGCCTAAATTGTATCCAAGTGCTTTCAGAAAGGCTTAATGAAGGACAAGCAGTGGTCTCTGGACATAAGTGGAATTTAATCCATTTTAACATGTCTCTCAACTTATACAATGGACAAAATATTTCCAGCAATCCAGAATTTCTATTATAAATTTCCAGTAACAGTGGAAAAAATGTAGTGACCACAAAAATTTTCTGCAGTAAAGAGAAGGAGTAGTGAATACTTACTTCCAGGTGGTCCTAAACTGAATACTTGGATCCCTTTTCACCCCTAGAAACAGCTGGCAGAAATTGAACCTTACCCTTATAGTTTAGGAAATTAAATTCTCTCTAGAAACTCCAGATGAGAGAAGAGACTCACTGTGCTGAGAAAAGTCTAATGTAGATAATATACAGACAGTTGAGAAAGCATATTTAAATGTTTTCTGAAAGCTACTTCACATTTAATATCTACTTGATTTTTTTTTTAAAATAAAAATATGGAAGATTCTTCTAAATGGAAGTTTGAGAGGGTAAGGCCAATGTTACTAATGCTGTTTCTGTGTTCCAGTTTCAGGTAGGAAAATCTGCTCTGTGAGCTGCAGACCGAATGTTAAAATCTACTGACTACCTCATGTGTGGTTTACTCTCCGCAGTACTTGATCCAAAAGAGAAGTCTCCTTTAGACAGTAGAGGGTAATCAGTCTGCTTTCTAGACACTTGGGCAGAACCCCATTCTTTCCCTAAAATGACTGGTACCTGCAAAAGAGATGTAGCCTAATCTATAAGTCACAAGGTAGGAAACAATAGGTCTTTCTCATGACCATTATCAAAGTGCTTCTAAGATGTGAACACAGTCACCTGTTCCCTTGGAGTGCCAGGTAAGGAACAGACTGCATCCTGCTAAAGTGACGGGCCTGGAAGCAGGGGCTTCCCCCCCTGGGGAGGGGAGAGACCCCAGCCCCGTGCAGGCTGTAGGTGGTGCTTAGCAAATTCCCCCAGGATGAAAGAAACTCAGCAAATCATCTTGTGAGAGCACAGACTATCAGAAAAATGCAGTTCGTCATTGCTTGCCTCTTCTTGGCAAGGGTTCTCTTCTTTGTGGGTTTTGATCAAAAATTGAGTGAAAGTCTGGTTTTGGTACTCCCCACATATATTTTAAATCTAGTTAATCTATTTTCGTGGCAACTGGAAACAACTCCTTTTTAGAGCTCTGGGATATAAAAGTATGTGACTCATATTTCTAAGGAAATTGCACAGTCCTGTGCATTTGAATAACTATTACCAAGTCTATTATAAACTGTATGATAAACTATTACAAAATTTAGATGGAATAACTGTCTCCTGAGAATGAAATTTAATTATGTGCTTGGAGACAATTTGAACTGGTGGAGCTTAAAATGAAATTAAAACTAATTATTAAATACTCAGAGTTTTGGATAAATTGAAAAGAGAAAATTTAATTGACAAAAAGTAAATCAAAGGTATGTCCTGGAAACATATATTGTTAAATAAAAACCAAAGATAGTTAGAGTCTTCTGAGGAAGAACAGAATTAACATAGCATTGACAATATCGTAATTATTGTAAAAACAGTAAGTGCCTATAAAGTATTTCAGTAGCTGAAATATCCAAGTATTTTTGAAACTGAAGATATGCTGGGATGGCTTCAGCCAGGTTCTTTAAAGGAATATTGACCTAATGCTATTTTTGCACAGCATGTTTTTGTGTTCTGACTTGCAATGCCTTAAAGGAAGGGGTTTTCAGAAGGTTTTAGAGAGCTTTGAGCCTGTACCATTTCAAGGTGGTGCATTTCAGAAGTGTGCCAAACCAGTTGTCACTCCTCACAGCGTTGATCTTCTGCAAGATTTTTGTGTTTATCTGTCTTCTCAATGTGGAAATATTTTAAAATTTGTTCTGGGAACAATAGTGCTTCTCTCTTCAGCTATGCCAAGGCAAAGTGAGTCTGGGCTGCAATCCCAGATAGCCAAGACATTGTACTGTTAAACGTAATTGCAGAGCAATGTGTCTCTGAGGGCTAACTCAAGAGGAAGAGTAGGTTTCTTAGGATTTAGATGAAATTTTACACCTAAGGTAGTACAAGCAAGGGAGGTCTAGTCAGAAAAATCAAACCCACCATTCAGACCATCTTGACATGAACACCAAATGCTTGGCTGTCCAAAAGTTCTTTAGATTAAATCACAGCAGTAATTTGGGATTTTATTGTCTAAATATGGTGAGCCATCATTAAAGTGCCCCACAGAATCCTGTCTAACCTCCTGCAGTATTTGTTACCAAAGTTCTTGAGTCTCATGTAACTCCTCCTGTCATGTCTGTCAGTCCTGTACAGATATCGTAGAGACACCTTGGATACACAAGAGCATCTCAAATGGCACCAGATCCTTCTTATTTGGCAAATAATTCAACTCCTACCAGTCCACTGACACAGCAACAGTTTCAAATTTAACACCATGTGTGTGATATATGGGTTTTGACATCTTAATTTATTGACAAATCCCATACATTGACTGGCTTAACTCATCTGGCTGTGTGTAGGTAGCCATTAACATCTGAGCACCCACCAGGTACCCGAGATGTTAACGAAAAACTGCAGATAAAACACAAACTCTCTGAGAGGCCACCACATTTCCCAAGTGACAGCTAGCAGAGAATGGTCTCCAGAGCCCAGGTGCATCAGTGAATCTTAGTGGTTTTGACTAGCCTCACCTGAGACCTCCACCTCACCCATGGGCCCAGAAGCATTATTCAGCACAGACGTGAAGCTTTGTTCTCCGCCTCAGCTAAACTGAAGGAGCACTGTTTTCCAGCCCTGCCACAGCTTTGCACTGCCTGACCTTGCAGCTGAGTCCTGCCCTAGAGAGGCACACTGGATGCTGTGTCTGCTTTCTGCAATTACATCAGCTCCTTTTAGCAGCAGGTCAGAAATGGCCTAAAAGGCTTTTTCAGGGAAAGGAAAAATATGAATCCAAGGACAATGTTTCCGTGATGGTTGCTGTAAGAGTGCCTTCTCCCCATCTCTTGGAGTGTTGTCTGTCTGTGTTCAAAGGCACCCTAGAGTCAGTGCAGCTCCATTATCGAGATGCAGGCTTTCCGATAAAATTCCATGATGAAAAACTCTGTGTTGTGAGTTATTCAAAAGAGTAGGCTGTATCATGCTGTCTCTGGAACACTAGGGAATTTAAATGATAGCATTTTATCCAGACCTTAGATTCAGAAAACATCCTGTTTTCTATCTTCTCAGAAGGGAATACTAAGATGTCGTTAATTCAATTCAAAATTGTCTAAACACAGTCCATCACATGATACCTGAAATCCTTTATTTCTATAGCTGAAGAGGGCACTGACACCCTAAACACTTCTGCACCATAGAAACATATCTTCAGGAATGACACAGGAGACAGTGAATGGTCCTGTTTCTTACAAGGGAGAGAGAACTATGGACTATCTTATACCGCATCTTTTTGGTTTTTTTTTTTGCTTTGAGTAGTTCCGAAGCAGAGAAAAATGAAGGAGGATTATTTACAAGACAGGCTGTTGCAGCCCATTGACTCAGACTCTGTGCTATTGGCAGCTGAGAAAAGATGTGCAGCCAGCATTGAATCATCTGGTTGCTATTCTCTCCATTTGTACCCTGTCCAACATGTTTTTGAAGCATATCTTTGGTACAGCTGGCAGTATGACTTCCACTGGGTGCCCTTTCACAACCAGTAAGGTTGTAGAGGAACAAGCCTTGAGTCTCCAAAACTCAGAAATCTGTAGGAAAATCTTCACTAAATAGTACTGCTTCTGTTCCTCAGAGCAGGCCTGGCCTTACTGTTGAGTCTCCTTGCCCATTTGTTGAGATTCAGTGGCCCACTCTGTGGTCTTACAGTATTAGAATATGATTCCTAAGTGCTCCCTTCCGTTATCTCCTGGAAAAGACTCGAGGGGGCACCTGCTCCTTTTAGCCTGTCCATTTGGTTGTGCTTAGCTCCATTTTTCCATCTCAGCAAGGCAGTGCTTGGGGGTACATCCTGCCACATAAAGGAGCACAGGTTTGGGAGCTGGGAACTGTGCACCTGAGAATAGGGACAAGAATTTTTCATGGACACCCTCACAGATGTTCATAATCACGGGGTGATTCAGAGTCCTTCCCCCACAGCTGGGCCAGTTGCCCAGTGCCATGTGAGACCCTTTTATCCAGAGGCATTGGCTAGCAGTTAGCTGTGCCTGGCTGCCTCGCCAGTACTGCCAAGGGCTTCCAGTCCATGGGCATGCATCTGGACAAATGACAGGTCCTTCCACTCCAGCCTCCTTTTTCCACTTTTAAGCATTATTGTCTGTAGTAGAGAGAGAGCTGTCAGTCTTTTTATTAATTTAATTTCCTTTCATTTACTTTCTGCTCTATAAGAACAGAAAAATAAATTACCACAAGGCACCAACCTGTTTTGATTCAGTAGCAATCAAAATGCTTCCCACTGGTGGTGCTGCTGTTTGTTAGAGTATGTTCTAAAGGCTCACCCCTTCCCACACAGAGGGGCATGGGGGCAGAGGGCAGTGGGGGAGTCCCAGTGACCCAGTTAGAAACGTGAGCACCAGCCCCAGGGCTGTCCCGGGAGCATCAACCCCACAAGGTGGGTGAGACCCAGCATTGTGAGTCTCCAGAGGTGAGGCTCTCTGGGGCATTGCACAGACATTTTGGGGGATTCCTTGTCGTGGGGGATGGAACTCATTGTGGGATGCTGGGAGGAGCAATCTGAGGTTGTGCAAGGGGACATAAGGGGCCAGCTGCCCGTGAACAGTTTGCGGGTCCTTTGCCCAGCCCGTGTAGGTTTGTGCTCTCTGTTCTCTGTGCACATGTGTGTTTGGGGCTTGAGTGCAGCACACTGGAGTTCAGACCGTGGGCCAGAGGTACCTGTGTGTCTGTAGTGCCACAGCTGGGGAGATGACAGCATGAGTGCATGTGTCAGCATGTGGCTGACAGCAGATACCAAGCTGGTGAGATACACGGTGTATTCCCTTTTGTCCACAACAAGGCTTGGAGTGCAAAACAGTGATGAGCAAATGAATCAGGAGGAAATGCAATGAATGCATTAGGTTCCTCTGCCTTGAGTTTGGAAGAGTTTCTGATATTCACTCCCAGTAGGGAGCAGGGATAAGTCACTGGCAGGGAAGCTGAGCAGTGGTCTGTCGGGCTTTGTAAACAAAGCTTTCTCACTCATAACATTTCTTTGTTATTCTGATCCAGGTTAAGTTGCTGAATCACAATTAAAAAAATAAATTTAAAATATGGGTAATGTAACAATTGACACTGTCAAGGCAATTCCTGGATAGAGCAGGTGGTGTTTGTACCCCTTCATTTCTTGCTGCCAAGAATACTAATTCAGGTCTCCCTTCAAGGAGGGAGGCCTGCCATTGCACATGCTGAATCAATGTGCTGCTTGAATGCCCTCAGAGCTTCTCCTGGGGACTTCCCTGAATCCCTTCTAAGTGGAAGTTGGTGATTTGAATCTGCACATTCCCTTCCTGCAGATGCTGTCAGATCTATCAGGTCTTGAGTTCTTAAATTCTCCACTGAACACTCAGCTGCCTTCTCACCAGGTCCCCAGCCTCCAGCATGTGGCTCCTTGCCTTGGGTATTTGTGGAGAGGGAGTGGAGAAGACTCTGTGCAGAGGTAGGGTTTGCTCTTCACAATGGAGGAGCCTTGCCAGAGAGGACTTTCTTTAGCAAGGACCTGTGTCCTGCTCCTGTCCCTTCCCCTGGGCAAGCTTGCAGGCTGACCTCAGGCAGTGCCTGGGGTGTCAGGCTGGGACCATCTGCCTCCAGCATCTGACCTGGGTCACCTGGGTGGGCCAAATATGATCTGTGACTGAACCTTTTTTTGATTTTTCTTTGTTTGGATCCAGTTTTCATGGGCAGCGACCTTACCATTCTGTTTAGAGCTCCAGAGAGTTTTGTATCTATTTTCTGCCGGTATTTCCCAGAAGTTCTGAAGCCTGTGTTGTTGTGCTTGGCTAGCACCAGTGCATGCTGTGTTAGGTGTGTGGGACACCTGACAGACTGAAATGTTTCTGGAGACTGCAGCTGACTCTCTCTTGCTTCATACTTCGTTCTTGTTTTTTAATGCAATGGGAGTGCCCTAAAAGTGAAACCCATTCAACTCTCAATAAGGTGAATTAGAGGCTGGAGATAAAAAGGGAACTGAAGATTAGCCCTGCTAAATCAGGGTTTAAGCTGAATGCTAATTTTGCAAAAACTTGTATAATTGAGAAAGCAGGTAGAGACGTGGCCAGGTTAAAGGCTTCAGAGCTTCCAGGGCTTTTTTCTTGATTTCTGTGTCTTTTACCTTCTTTGCCTAGCAAAATAATGCTAAGATGCACATTAAGGTGTAATTTATGAGACAATGGGTTGCATGCGTTAAGGAAAGAAGCTCAAAGCTGCAGCTGTTTATTTATCTCTGACATTCATATAAACAAGTGCACATAATTCATAATAGAAAGATAGAACACATTGCATTCTTATGTGAACAGTTCAATACCTAATTCTGATTTCCTTAAGTGCTTTTGATCTATTTATGGAATTTTTTTTACTGTTTGGATCTTTAGTTCACAATGACCTCATGATTTGGTTAATTTTATTTATGTAAATTAAACTGTAAATAGAAGGATAAAGTGAATTAAAAATCTCCTTTCCAAAATGTCTTTGAGGATTTGTCTAATATTAATGATTCTGGTTTTTTTGGTAGCATACTACAAAGAAATGCACATTGTAAGAACTCAATAGGATCTATTTTATGAAAAGAAAAATAAACAGTAACCCCTCTCAAAACTCCAAAACTAACATACCTCAGTGATATTCAGGTAAAAAGACATAAACCCCTTTTCATCATTTAGGATCTTTGAGTTTGTAGCTCTTTCCCGTAAACAGAAGTCATTATTTCAGTATACTCACCTTTGGGATTATTGTTTTCTCTCTTAAATGATTTCATCAGCAAATTTGATTATGGCTCCCATCTGGCATTTCTTGTATAATGCTATGCCTTTGCTTTAGTGCACTCATTAAGGTAATTATAATTCAAAGTCATTTCTGAAAATAAACCTGCATGGAACTACTATGTTCCTAAAACTTTATTACTGTTTGTGTCTATGGCACTGAAACTGTCAGGACTAAAGGTTCTTCACTGCTTGTTTTTTTTTCTGCTTGTTAAAATGCTCTTGCCATTTGTTATTTCAGGCTTGTTGCTCTGATTGTTTAGGAAGGAAAAATAACAAGGTCTCCTAAACGGATTGAAAGGCACTGAAGATGCCCCACAATCCTTTTAAAAGCAAAAAAAGGCTTTTAAAATCAAGTAAATGACTGCTTTTAAATCCATCTGTGGGATCTCCTACAGGCAGCACCTGGAGAGCCTGTGACAGACAAGATAGCTATGTCAGTAGTGCAGAATTTCCTCAGTGGTTTTATCCAGTGCTATTCCTACAGTTTCATGAGCAGCTTCACCCTTCATCTCAGTTTCCAGCTGGTAGTTTAATATCTTAAATCTGAAAAATCTTAAATGTTAGTCTTTCCAGATGAAGTGTCCTATAAGGGATTGTGTGGTCTACTAGCTGCTGGATAGCAAAGAGAAATCCAGAAGAAAAAATTCCCTCTGGTAAAAAGACCAAGTTTTGTCTAATTTTTTTCCGATCTGCCTTTCAAAGTGTGCCTTCACAATTTTCTCTATTCAGTATTTTTCATACTTACAGATATGAGACACCATCCTATTCTCTTCACTCTCTTTCAGTTAACTTCTCTTTATTTTTTTCTTCTTGCCTTATTTTGTTGTCTGTTTTCCTTTCTCCCTTTCTAACTTCCCATACTTCTTTTGTTCTTTCTAGTGCAGTAGCTCATTATTTACACTTTAATCTTCCTTACATTCCTCCTCTATTTCCCTTATCCCTCTTCACTGTAGCCATCACTGTTTCCATGATCTTTCCCCTCATGTGCCAGATCCCCTGATTTTGGGACACTCCTAATGCTGGTTTGTAATTCTTATGAAATGTAACGAGTTGCTGCTCAGACCTTTCTCCTATAATTGCCTTAGGGAATTTCATGACTCTCCTTGCCTTAGCCTGGCTGGCAATCTTACTTCTTTTAAAGTAAGTCTTTCAAGAGAAGAGGAGCTAGAAACCCAACAGATATTTATTTTATGGATAAACTTTGCCTCTAAAATCTACGACATATGAATAAAACCTGAGAGATATTATGCTAATTATTATGCTAATTCTCCAAAGTCTACTTCAGAGAATTTTTTGAGTCAACTTTTATTTTTGCTCTATGAATTCCTCAACTGCAGCTTTGTGGTGTGATTTCTGAGACCCATGCCTTATGAAAAAACACATTAATAAGAAATCCTCTAGCCTCTGAGTGATATTATTTTTCCTTTGTACCTCAGAATGGCACACTAATGGCACAAAAAACTGAAACAGCAGTTCCTCCACTAACAGTTTGCAGAAATACCTCCTTTCAAAAAATTCATCCCTCTGCCAAGCAACTAAGCCAAAGGCAATTACTGTTACCCCCCAACAACAATATATTAATGGATGCTGTCTTGAGTGCATATATTTCAATTTAATCCTTGAAAGTTTAATCTTTTATAATGAGATTTGGGCATCAGAACCCATGAAGCTGAGAATATACACAGACATAAGTCATTCATCACTCTGGAGATATCAAATTGAATATATATTGGACAAAAGGGTGTTATCAACAAATTTACACTGATGAAAGCCTTTGCACAGGAGTTATTTACTTCTGAGACAATGCTATCTCACTCATTTGGATGAGTAATTGTAAGTAGTTTCTCTGTGAAATGCTGTTATGGTTGATGTATTTCACAGACAGAAAAGTGTATTATATTTTAATATTTTTTCTTTGTATGGTACATTCTCAAATAACTTTTCTTCATTTCCCTGTAGCTCTCATTAGCATTTCTATCTATTGTGCTTAATTTAATACTCTAATCTCTGAAGTCCTGTTAAAAATAGTCAACATCACAAGTCTGTATTGACATAAAAAAGGGGGTTCTTGTTAGGTTATGCTGCTCATATCACTAGGACAACTTTGGCTGTCAGAAGGAGACATTTCTTTGGCTGTTGCCTCAGATTATATGGTGAGACGACCTTGTGGCAATATTTAGCAGCTTTTATTAATCCACTGTTTTATGAATGAAGAAAACAGACAAACAAACACAAAGTGATGAAAGCTATCATCAAAAGGCTTTTCTTTCAGTCAGCTCTTAATTTAGGAATTTTTCAGAGCAACTAGCTGTAATACTATGTTTAAAAGAACACCCTGTAATGCATAATTTCAATTGCTTCTTAATAAATTAAATTAAACGTATTTGAAGAAAGTCAAATTTGTTTCAGCGTGTCGAAGATCAGGCCCATTCAGCATTTAGAGAAGTGAAACTTGCTTGAAATTTCCCATCTCAGCAGAGATGCTCCACAAGTCTGTGTCTGCATTCTTATTTAAGAGTGCTCACTGAACACCCTCCAAGGTGAATTCTTCAACTATCCAGACTGTTTCAATCCTGTGAAATGTTGATCACCTCTTATGTGTGGGCTAGGGGAGCTGGAAGCCCTGAGGAAGCTGCACAGAGTCACTGCTCCTCACTGTGCCCCCTCGAATTGTGAAAACCAAAACACCAGGCTTGCCAGGGTCCTCATCACCTGTGGAGGCTGGTGCATGGGCTAACACGTCTCCTCATCAGCTACATCCTGGTAAACTTCCCAAAGCCTTTTTAGTTCATCAAAGGACCATCTCTTTTGCCAGTGAGTTGTAAGCCACAAAGATTGCTCTCCTGAATCTAAAATGAATCCCACTGGGAGGATTTAACAAGGGAGGACCACATGCACAGCTATAGCTTCAGCCAGAAACTGCCTTCCTCTTAAGTGACTAGTGGCTGCCACTTGGGTGATAGGCAGCATCGCTGCAACACTCACACTTTTCAAGACCTTTGATTTAGAGAGACAGTTTACCCTGCCAAGGGTTTCTGCTCTGCCACTGCTAGCCAAATGACAAAATCAATGTTGTCAGATGAACAAATTTTACATAACAAACTCCCACACCATAAGAATATTAGAGTGACCATTCTAGGCTAGACCTAAGGTCTCGAATCTCAGAGTAACCAAGTGGATGTCTCATGAATAATATATTACATAACAAGGCAATTGCACGTAGTGTTTTCTCTACTTCCCCAGCCTCTGTTTTGCAGTCTATATTACATGTATATTATATATTATATATTATATATATTACATGTATATTATATGTATATATTATATGTATATACATATACATATACATATACATATACATATAATATATACATATATATATTCTATGTATATATATATATTTAGCAATATTGAATAGTTTCCTTTTTGAATAATGTGTCGAGACTTCTCAGATCCATCCTGCTAGAAGAAGCTTAAATGGTATTGGCCAGTGACAGACCATGGATGAGCAATGTAGATGAACTGTGTGGCAACTGCTGGCCTGTAGCTACAACTCCATGAGGGTCCCCAGTGCAGGGACCTGCAGACAGCTCTGGGAATGTGGTGGGACTGGGCTCTGGACTGTGGCAGGTTTCTGTGAACAGGGGCAACTGTCACAAACATTTCGGTATTGTGAACTCAGAATACAATATTCGGTATTGTGGAATTAAACTTGTATGAAACTTTAATCTCCCATGGACTTCAACAGATTTCCTTTTTGCTTATGCAAAGAGTGATAGCAGTCCATGACTGTAAGGACCATTCAATCAGAAGGCAGCCCATACTCACCCTTTGTATAAATATCACCTCCTTCCCTCTGTAAAGGATTCTCTCATAGATCTGTTTGGAGAAAATATCTGTGGATTTGGAGAAGATTCCCACTGTTGATACCCAGCAGCAGGAAAACACAGACTCCAGAAAGTGCTTTTTTTCTGGACCAGGAAGATTTAACTCAGTTTTTGTTGGATGTGATAACAAAAGTAACCTGAAACCTAACAAAGAATTTGTAGTGCTTTAGAGCCCTTAAATCCTTCATGAATTGAGTATGTGCAATATTACATAAAGTGTGACAACTTTTTATGTTAAGTTTTAAATTACATTTTCTTATTACTACTTCACAGTTTCTAATTTATGAAAATAGATCCTCAACACTGGTTAATCACTGCTAGTAATTTAGTGCCATTTCCCACTGCTTTCCACTAGCAAAAAGTGGAATAGCAAGATTTTTCTGTAGCCTCTAAGTATACATGTTCTCTAATCTTCACTGTTTGCCACTGATTGCAGTTGCCTGCTTGTGATGTGAGGATGAAATCTGCATTCTCGGTTAAAGAAAACAAGGTAAGAGTTCAGCAGTGTAGGCAAGTAAAAGAGAATTTTTCTTTTCCCACAAAACTGTTCTCATTTTAAGAATGTCTTGCTGAGAAACATGTTAATTAGATAAATCCTCTTCTCCATTCTAAACAACTTTGAACATAACTTGAAGCCACTGCCAAGAAATTCCAACTCGCTTTACGTGCGTGTTTAAAATAACATTATATAGTAAAGCAGAAAGTGAAATCCATCTATTGGTAATGTCTGTAGTATGAGTTAATCAAAGCCATCTCTAATATCCTATCCAGCAGGAAATTATGTTGTAACCATATCAATGGCTATTCCCTGGCTCATTATTGAGTGTGGTGTGGTTCAATGTCCCTGGAGAGGCAAATGGTTCCCTTCATGCAGCGTGCATCAGTGTTCTATAACATCTCTGGTTTATTTTTACCAATATTTTTAGCTGTGAAAGAATTTTTTTTCTCTTCATAATTACCATTTTCCGGGATCCTATCTGATCACAACATAAGCACATTCATCCCTGAGATACATTTCTGCAGTGTTAGAAAACCCAGAGGAAGGACACTACATTTATATTTTTGAACGTATACTGAGAACATTTTTCTCCACAGTGAAATTTGTTCTTTTCAAATTAGTATTTAAGAAGTAATTATTTTAGTATAATTACTATAAACAAGCAAACAAACCCTTGAAAAAACTAAATTGGGGTATACTTGTGTTGTTAATTAGCCACTTGGCAGCCATCAGAAAACATCATTTTTATTTCTGTAAACAATGACTGGTATTATAGGAGGCAACTGAGTATCCTAGTGATGAAATGGATGAACAGATACTAAAGCACAAATGTGTTTTCTGAAGTGTAACAAAATACAAAGTTTCAGAGAAGCAGAATAATCAGTTGGTTAGTTACAATACATTGCCCTCCAATTTCCATTATATAATACATTATTTCTTTTATTTATTGGATACATATCTCAGGTCTCTTTGCAATTAAATATTTTAGAAATTTCAACAAGAGTTTGAGAGAAACATCTCTACTTTTCTTTCCATCTGCTTTGTATAGTCCTGTTTTTTAAATCAATGTCAAATACTTCATCAGCTGCATAGTCAGATTTACTACCTGAATTCAGCTTGATAAGGGAACAAATCAATATCTGAATCAGGAACAGAATTCCAGGTACAGACATATGCACATGAGAATATTCAGTGTGTAAGCAACTGCTGTCATAGACATGTCCTTAACATTACTTAAAAGATTTAATTCACTTTAAGTCAAATGAGACAATCCATTAAAGGAAGAAGAAATAAATCCTTAATAGTATGGCATAAACTATGTGGGAGATGTACATTTGCAGTAGAATCCACTCACTTTCAGTGGTCTTTTTTGATTTTAATAAAAAGATTAACTTCAAGATATTAAAGTTGCTTGAAGTTTTATAGTGAAAATTACCAGTATAGTCATACAGCCATAAAAGTGAAGTTGGGGATTGTGCTTTTGTGCTTTCCTTCTTTCAATTTATTCAAGAGGAGAACAAAGATTCCTCGCTGGTTTGACCAGTCCAAGGTTCAGTATAGTGAGAACATTATGCTTTAATCCTTTAATATTCTGTCATTATGGGCAGCTTAATTTCTGAGTAAAAATCTGTACATGCTTAAGAAATATTGCAAATTTGAAAAAGTGATGAAAAATGCAAATTAACAAAATAAGCCCAAATATAATTATATCACAATTACTTCTTAATTGTTACTGAGCAGGTCTAGAGCATGAAAGCTCAGTCTTCTACTCCCAGCTTTTCTGTTTTTTACACATACCATGATTGCAAGTTCCACTGCTTATTGAACCATTTATTAATCTCTTAGTATCAATATTCACCTTGTATCAGAACAGATGTTGCCTTAAAGCAAACTAGTTTTATTTTGCTTTTAGTTTATCCAGATATGTTAATCAATATGTTAATTCAATGTCCTTGGTCTTCTGTCAAACATTAGCAGGCTGGAATGAAATAGCTAAACTAGTTTCCTTGAGGACTCTTCAGATTACCTTACAGTGGAGTAAAGAATTATGTCTCTCTAATGTGCCATTTGAAAGCAGAACAGAGGCTCATGCAGACTGCAGTTCTTCTTTTCATATCAGAGAAGTCCTTTGAAGGCAATTCTAAAGCACATGTTGGACAGCTGGCTTATAACACAAATTAAAATCCTCAATAAAGGAAAGAAAAGCAGGACAGAAAATACAGAAGGGATTTTGAAACTGAAGCCATTGTTTTTGAGTGGTGAGGTGCAGCTAACTGGAAGGAGTGAAATTGGTTTTCATTTCTTTGTCTCGTGACACATATACAAGATATTTTTCAGATTCTTGGCTCTTATCATGAAGCAGGTAGTCCAGAGATTTAATCAAATGTATTCCATTGTGTGATACTTCATTAAGCTCCTGATGCAAGCAAAACCATGCTCTGTATTGAAAGCAGTTTTCCTGAGAGTGCCATCATTTAAAAGAGAGGATACATAGGAAGGTTTGAGAGAAAACTCCTGACTAGTGGGGCCTCAGAAAGCAGAACAGTGCTGGGTGCTGAGGGATAGGTCTGGGACTGTGCAGCTGTGGACAGATAGTGCAGGGTGCTGGGACCTGTACAGTGAATTCAGTATGCCTCTTAAATTTAAAATATCAAGGTTTCACAACTTTTGTTTTTGTTTTGCATTGAAACGTGAGTGAACTGGCTGAAAAGGAATGAAGGACACTAATCTACTCCATGCTAATAGCCTCATGTTTTCCCTAGGACTTTGATACTCAGGGATGGAATGAAGACCAGCATTCTTGTTGTAAAGCTACAAAGATCCTAGCAGCCAAGGAGACTCACAGAGGGAAGGAGAAGTAATCCATAAGATTTCTTGGTTTGAGAACTGTGAATACACTGGAATCCTCATACAGGAAAAAACCCCTTTGAAGGTGGAACATCAGTGAAGGAGTCAGAGGAGGGAAAAGGCTGTGCAAAGCAAGGGAGTCTGTTTCCTAAGCTGTCTGGCTTTAAGAGAAGATCCTACATGGAACAGACTAATCAATTTATCAGCTTCTAAGAGGAAATGTCCCTGGAAAGGGATCATCTCCATGGTATGGCATTTTGTGAAGAGTAGTGACACATGGTATCTTATATGAATACTTCCTACTGAGCATACAAAACAAAATAGCAGTTGTCTGAAATGGTTAAAGTGTTCTGTGGAAAAAAATATTGAAAAATAAATCTGATCCATTGGAGCCTATTATAACACCCATATCCTCACAGAACAGAACAGATTTGCACTCTCACTGCCATCTGGAATGGAATTATGTTAGCAGTCTCTAAAAAATACAAATTAACTATTTCCTGCATTTCTATAGTGCAGCGCTTTGTTTTTCTGTTCATGCCTCCTGTTTGGTTAATCATGACAACTTTAAAGTCATTGTGTGAATGTCACATTTGCTTACTCTTCAGATCAGAAAGAGCAGTAATGTCTGTGGAAGAGATACGTGAAATGTGAAAGATAATCTAAAATGATTCTCTCTGCCATTAAGTCGATGGCCTTTACTAAGATATAACTGTAACAGATGCTGCTGAAACTAGCTAGATTATATAGTCTTACAACCAAAATGAACATCAGGTATGCATGATCAGTCTTTTACAGGTGTTTAAAATAACATACTTGACATGCCAATTAGGAAAAAAACCAGTTAAAATTTAAGAATTTTTTTTTTACTGGAGGAAGAGAGCCCACAGCAGATCATGTATTTGCTCAAATTCGTTATTACAATTACTGTTCTGTTTTAAAGCAGACCTGCGTTTGATTTGCAAATAAAAACCCCGAGTTTTTCTCTTTCTTGACTATTTGCTATTTACAAGAAATTGTAGAGTAGTTTTGCATAAATAAACTTCAGACTGAAGGCTGTTTGTGAAATGTTCACTTCAATGATTCAGTATTTGTGATTCATGTTTTGTAGCTAATCACTCAAAGCACCTGGCATTATTCCCCTTCTGTAGAGGAAGACATAAAATGGGGAATGTATAACTTGCTTTCTGAATTGATGGAAGTAATTGAACTAAAATTTATGAAAACATCAAGTTTTATAAACTTTTTAAGATTATCTGATGTCTGATATAGTCCCAGGAGGCTGAAGAAATAAGATCATAACTATTTAACCATTTGTCCCCAAAAAATCCAGAAACATGTTTTGGTCTGGATGGTCTTAATATCTGCATTAGTGAATTCTTCTCATTCCTTAAGCCTTGCAGGTTTTTATCTGGTTTATCCCATGAATGTCTCCATCTGGAAGACACGAGCTACATGGAACTGGAGTTAAAGACATCCTGTAAGATATCCAAAATAATTATGTCCAGATTAATTCCACCAAAGTTTGTGCATTAATTCTTGGAATTACTTGCACTGAGGAAGGACTCAGAGAGCTGAAGAAGGATTTTTAATTCAGTGAGCAAAACAAGAAAAAAAAAATTAATTATTATTTCCAATTCAATAAATCTTCCCAGAAAGGACCATCATCGTCTTCCCAGAAAGGACACTCTATAGCTCTCCAGCTGCAGCCTGAATAGATTGATTCAAAGCAGTTCTGACTGGCTTCAGAGTGAAGAGCTTTTCTTAAATCTGTGTGTGGAATGGTTAGACAATAAACTCGTTGGTGCCAAAAACGGCTGCAGAGGAATGATTCGTCTCTCCATGACTTTGAGTTCTAAGATGTAAGTGTTTAAACCAGAGTTAGTCACTCAAAAGGTCTCTTCAGCCAATGGAGAATAACAGACAACTCGATTTTAGACATCCTATTTTAGATGAAACCACTACAAGTAGTCATTAAGATGAGCTGTGTCAGTGTAAGGTTTTCTACACTGTGCTTATCTAGGGTTAGGTTAGATGAGTCTCACTCCTGGCTATAATATTGTTCACCCATCCTGGGAGTTCTGATGTGAGTTTTAAGGCAGCAGATTAGACCCTCACCTTTTTCAGGCTTTTTCATCAGTACTATAGAGCTGTCTCAGGCATATCAATGCCCTGCAGAAGTCAAGGCCAAAATAACACCTTTTTTTAAGTTATTAAGAACAGATTTGGGATATTATTCCCAAGTAAGATTTAGTCATCTTACTCTACAAAGATCATCTCTTCAGATTTATATAGTTTTCAGGTTGCAGGTGAACGAATTGTTTATGTAGAGCATTCTGTACTATGGGTTTTGCAGAATTCCCTAGATGTCTTTCATGAGGACTTCAAAGGACTGATCCCACTCTGTAGATACCATAATCAAATGTTAGTTTTGTCTTACTTCAGAAGGAACAGGACTCGTGTGTTAATAAATGTGTTGTCATTGTGCTGGCAGGTATGCATTGCTAACGCAGAAATAACATGTCAAATTCTAACCAGATGACCTGGTGGAGCACTGCAGTTTGACCTCTTCTCACATCTTATGTCAGTCAAAGAGTAATGTACTTCCACTCCAGAGCAAAACATCCAAAGAGCATTTCAATCAGGGAGCCTGCAATGGCAGGAAAGAAATGCAGTCTGGCAAAGCTTTTGTTTCTAATCGCAAAACCGAGTACTGGTGTGCTATCCATGACCAGCAGCATTGTTTACAGGCTTGGTTGCTGTGGTGATCGCATCATATGAGTACTGCGATGGGGACTGCATCCTTCCGGCAACAGAAGTGGTTTTCAAGCAGCCTTTAATTGCTTGTTTACAAAATACTCCACACAGCCCAACAAAATAGGAATAGACTTACAGAGAGGATCCAGCATTGCCTTTCTGTGCAGAGGAGAGAAACTGATTCCAAACTAGATGGGAAGGGAAGGTGCGGGAAGGTGTGGGAAGGGAAGGCAAGGCAAGGCAAGGCAAGGGAAGGCAAAAGAAGGCAAGGGAAGGGAAGGTGTGGGAAGGTGTGGGAAGGGAAGGTGCGGGAAGGCGCGGGAAGAGAAGAGAAAGAGGAGAGGAGAGGAGAGGAGAGGAGA
>VXAD01012658.1:1441817-1517971 GCA_013399195.1 Dicrurus megarhynchus | reverse complement strand
AAAGGGAAGAGGATGGGGAGAGGGGAGGAGAGGAGAGGAGAGGAGAAAAAAGGTCAGCTCAATCAGATGGTCACTGGCATGTCTGCAGCTCACCCACAGCTGCACAAGTGGGAGCTGGGCTTGTCTCTCCACTCTCAGGTCCCAGAGCAGGCCTAAGATGCTGTATAAGAGGGCCCTCTACAAGTCACAGACCTGCAGCCCCTTTTCTAGAGCCATGGTTTGGTGTGACTTCAAAAATGTCAAGAAGTGTCAATACACTTACTGAGTCAGAAACTGAGGTCCAGCAGCAAAGGTACCTTCCCCAGTATCCTATCATTGTCTGTCTCAGATCTGGGTGGTAGCTCTGAAACCTCTCTGCAGCATCTAGAAGGAATATAAACCTTCCTGCTAGGATGTCTAATCCATGGATTGAGGCCACTTGCAGTAGTTCAGTACTGCTGCTCCTCCAAAGACATTCTGAGCACCAGTGCTGGCCATTGCTAGCCTCCTCCTTGGAAAGACAGGATTATGCCTGTCATTTTTATATAGCTTGAATAAGCATAGGAGATGTATTTTGTATGCTATGATCCCCACCCTTAAACTGGTTTCTGGAGTTGAGGAATGGAACCAATAAATAAAGCTAATTGCCACTCTTTTGTGGTGTCCCTGTCCTTTCTGTCCAGATTGCACTGCATTAAACTCCTGTCAGAAACAACCAGCTGGTTCAGTAATATAATAATTTGTTTTACTCTCATTCCCTTATCATAATGCTGGGACTGTGTGGCAGATACCAGCACTTCTCAGGTATCTAAAGCAAACCTACCACTTAGCTTTTGCCCTGGTGTAAAATTTGTCCCGAGTGTGCAGTAACAAAATATTCTTTCTACAATGTTTCTCGGGAGCCTTTCAGTGCCTGTTCTGTGTGCGCTGCAGTGGGAATGGAGGAGGTGAACCTGGCAGAGGTTTAACATGTTTCTGCAGTGCTATGAGCGTTCAGCTGTTTTGTGTTTTAAACAAATGCTTCAGATCTTCTTATTCCAGAAAAGGGAAAAAAAAGACTTTTTAAAGTGTGAAGGATTAATAACTATTCAGTTTCCAAAAGGAAAACATACACCCAGCTACAGTGCTATTTCTCTCACTCAAAACCATATCTTGTCCAGATGTATCAAGATTTTCAAGTGTTTGAGTTTACACACTGAACATGGTAAACCAGAATCCGACATGATTAAATGTCTAAGGCTTGACCAGGGTACAGGATGAAGTGAAATTCAAAACTGTGAGTAGCTTGCATGGGAGTTGTTGCATGCTGGATAATTGGAAACATTCAGTACCTGAACCTGGATTTCATATTCTGGACTTGTCTTATCTCTTCTCTATTTTCTGACTTTTTTGTCTCCCTTAGGCTAGTCTTAAACTACACGTCAGTCTTTTAAGATTTTATTTTTTCTTTCAATTATTGTTACTATTAGCCAACTATAATGTGTTTTCATCCTGCCTGCTGTACTGAGATCCCTAAATGTCTTTGCTAAAATCTTCCCTTTAATGAGCAGATTATATTTTACCTTGCTAATTGGACACCTCTACATGGGAAGATTATTAAGTGTCCAGAAAAAGAAAGCATATTGCACTGTCTAGAATAGAATTTGCAAATAATTATCACTTAACACATTCAAATTCTAGAATATTTGTTCCCTGGGCTAGTTCAGTGGAATTGAATGCATCCTCCCAGGTACAGGTAACCTAGTGGGGCGTCTTCCACACTTTTGGGGGGCTGGCTGGGAAAAATGAGGAATAGGCAAGTTGGAGATGGAGCTCTGATGTGCAGAGCAGCTGCTTCTGCCTGCATGACTTGTGGGGCTGCATTTCACTGGGCTTATTTAATGACCACTCGATTTTATGTTGCAGAGTGGGCTTGGATTGCAGGATGCCATGTCAAAAGCTGTGGTTTTCTGCTTTCCATAGAGCATCTTCTGCTTCTGAAACAGGCATTTTTGCAACTTTCCTGTTATTACACCTGCACTGTGTTTTCTTGCTTATAACTCACATTACTGTACCACAGACGACATAATTCTAGCACGAATTCTCTGAAGGAACATGTCTCCCTGGCAAATGTAGCTCTGATCTGAGATGTGAAAATGCAGGTGAGAAAAGCACATTCGATCTTCAGAAACTGAAAAGATAATGTGAACGGAAGCCTACCATGAATAAGTGAAACTCTCTCTACCCACCAACTGGAAACAGGCCTGCAGTTTGTGATGATGTGTGGAGACATGGCTAGCTGAGAGAGGTCACTTAGACATGGGACAGCTGCTGACAGAACAGTGCTAAGGCAAGGTCAGTATGTCCTTGGGCCTCCTGTTAGCTAAAAAACAGGATGTGGACCAGGCTGATAGCAGCAGTAGAAAGTTGAGCAATATTACTAAAAATAGGATGTGTAGTAAGGTGTTGCCAAGCTTTATGAATGTAACCAATCCTGAGCTTGCGTTTGCGATATGTACGAGCCTTATTATCGCGGATATATATTTGTAAGAGAATTGCCAATAAATTGAGTCTTGCTGATCATTCGCATCGAATGCTGCGTTACTCCCGCTGATCCGACAATGATGGTTGTGATAGGAAATGTAAGCAATGGTTACTGAAATACTGAAGTGTCTTTGGAAAGTGACATTCTTAATACAGAAAGGTACTGTATAAATTACACCCATCAATTTTGCATTGAATATTTTGCTTACTCTAGTTTTGAATTTTAAGTACATTAAATAATTGATAGTGAAATGCACTAGCTCTGAACCAGACTGAAATCCTGGATATAGGTGAGCACAAGAGCTTTTCCTTTCCCTTTTCTTAAATTTTGGCTTGTGTATTGTCACATCTGCTGGACAGCTGATGGGAGCATTTGCAGCATAATGCAGCCTCTGTGTTGTGGTGCTGGCCAGTGGCATTTTGTCAGCTCAGCCTGCCAGTAATGCCATTGTGATGCTTGGCACAAGCAAACTGGATTAATCTCCATATTGAAGGAGGGAGTCTGCATAACAGAGGCCATAATTTGGATGTCGGTTTTGGTCCCTTTTGTGGCCAAACCACACATCCAACTTTCACACAACAAAGCCTCTTATAAGAGAGTGTTGGCTGGGAAGTGGGCCAAATTCATCTTCTTGTAATTCCATGACATCAGGAGACTTGCCATGGGGAACATGTCACATTATTCCTACAATTAGTCCCTATGAAGGCCTTTTTGGACAAGCTTTTCTCCTTTACACTCTCAATTTGAATATTTGAATTTGTTTTTGTGCTACACATTTGGGTGGAAGGGTGTTTAGGAAAAGGCTGGGTTTGACTTATTGCAGTGCTTGCACAATGGGATCAGGCCTCTTGGGTGGGTTTGCAGTACCAGTTCTATGAACTGTCTAAACTCAGGGGACAGGTATTTTCTCAGAATGTATTCCTTCTTTATTTGTTACTGAAGTCTAGTTTCCAAGTGATATAAATAGCTGTGTTAATGACAAGTCAGTTTGACCAACTGTAAGCACACAGCTGCTAGTAATTTGGAAAACTGTGGTTCTCTTGGTTCCTACTCAAGGCCATCCTTTTATCTGGGGAAGAAACACCATACTCCTTTCGACTTGGATTTTCTTTCTAGTATAGGAAAACAGAATACAGGTTTGTGGGGTAGGTTTGTCTTCATTTTGACAGTGAAAGGCTGTGATTGGCAATTCTTCCACCTGTTTTTTGGCAGTTCCTGCCAGGAAGAGACGATGGGAGAATTAAATGAGGACTGACAGCAGAAATAAAAAATAGCACCATCTGTAAATAGATTAAATCTGATCTTATTCTTTTAACTTGGTGTTTACTTCTTACAAAGAAGTGGAGTTTTTTACATGTTGATTTACAGAAGAACAATGCAGATATGAAGGCATGTGCTTACACATGGTTCAAGGCAGAGGTGTGTATGATACACAGGGCTGAACAGTAGGATGAGGTATGAATTATTAGTATGTGATGTAATTTGTGGTATGGACCTATGATGCATGCCAGTTAATGAGATGAAAAGAATTTCTTCCTCTGCAGTAAACCATATGTTCTTCATTTCTTATGAGAAGATATGAGGACTAAAACACACAAGGTCAATCACAAAAAGACACTGGTAAATCTCCGCTGAAGAATGTCAACTTCTTATTTTAAAATAAAATTAATTTAAATTTAAATTAATTTTCTCTTTCCTGTTCTACCTCCATTATTTTTCTTCTCATATATTCAGCATTAATATTGGCTTAATCTGTCTGTTCAGGGTTTCAGTAGTAATAACTTTTAACACTGCAGCATCTAACACACACTGCAAAAGCTATGGAGTGATCCCATGGAGCCTGTAGCTCTGGCAGTTTTCAAAGGCTGTAACGATGTTGCGAATTTAGGACAAAAAAGCTAAGAGTTGATGAATGTTGCTTCACTGGACAGCAGTTCATAAGCAGACATGTTCATCTTGGAATGCTTTTCTATAATTCGACGTCTGAATTGCATAATATATTTCATACCTGGGGCTGAGTTACAATTCAGAAACCTGTAACACAGGGCCAGCTGTAAAGAGTGAATTAATTAGTTATGATTTAACTATTTCCAAGCCAGTTGCCTTTTTCTGTTGTGTTGAAAAATGTTTTTAGGACAAGTCAATTTACTGTGCTTATTTTGATGGCTATTGCAAGAGGCTGTTCTGAACTGCTTTTCAAGTTCTACTGAGAAACTTGTTCATGCATGAGGTAGTGAAGAGTCATGCACATTTCATCCATTTCCCAGGATCTATCTCTGCTGCAGAGAGTTGCAAATAGAACTGCCTTTGTGAGTGAGCCATAGGAAATTAAACGTCTGTCACAGCCTGCAGGACCACACAGGAATAGTACGTGACTTACAAGCACTTTTCATTTTATTGAAAGCTGTACAGAATTTGGGATAATTAGAGAAAATCTTACATCTGCATGGCCTTTCCTTGCTTGACTAGGAAGAGGATTTAATTTGCAGAAGCTGTTACAAAGGCCTAGTTTTTTTTCACATCATAACAGGCATTTCACATAATTTTAGTTAGATGAACACAACTCTAGACTTCTTATAAGACCCAACCTAACTTCAGGCTGTTCTAGGTTCTTCTGTATGTTGTAAATCCATCTTACCAGATGTTTCTTGAGGGTCTGAGAAAGACTGGGGACAACTTCCTTATCCTCACCCCAGCTAAAGGGGCTCCTGGTGTCTGCAAAGCAGAAACTTAACATAAATAAAACATGTAATAGTGTCCCAAATACCTTTAAATAGGCTTTGTTGTAAGTCTAGATTTTTTTGTTTCACATAGAAATTCTATTATAGGGCAGCATGCAAAACCCACCTGCACAATAGTTCCCTCCTCTTTTTCTGTGGGAAGGAATGTGTCTGCTCAGGCTTTTCAACATGCAAGTGAGAGGCACAGGCAAAATGGACTGTGCTGCTCCTGCTGACAGTGCCCTCCCCTGGCAGAAGTACCAGGCCTATACATTGGGGTCATGTTTTTTTCAGAAAATGTTCTATTTCATATATAACAAACAACAACAAAGTTAATTATAACTAAATTATTCAGATTAGTATTTAATTAAAATCCATTTTATAAAGGAATGACCTCAGTTACTACTGATCATTAGGCCAAGCTCGCTATTCACCAAATTTAAATGCATCCAAACTGCTACAAACAGAGAGTCTGTGGCAGCTGTGCTTTTGTCTGGAGATGTATGTGACTTCTAGTATTTGTGGCCCAAAGGAAAAACCGTAATTATTACAGGACTCATTAAAACTCTCTCAAAAAAAACCTTGATTGACAAGAGGTTGTAATTAAATAAGGCATCTCAGTCTTAGAGACATAATTAACTCCAGCCCTACTCTTTGGTGAATGACCTTTTCAAGCACCCAGAGCCCTGAAGAACCCTGTCTGCAATCAGAGGTGTGACTACAGCCTGCACTACTCTACTCTTTGCAGTGAGGCTATCTGGGGAGAGCAAAGACAGCTGTGTACTGGAGACATCAGCAAGAGCTGCTCCAGTGCAGTTTGGATGGTGAGTGTCTCAACAGAATGTGTCCTGCTAAAGTTGGATACTTCAATGGAGCTTTGAGAGGACAATACTGTAGCAAATGAGAAAAACATGTCACTCATCATAAAAATAATCATAACAAGATGAAAATACTTTGCTATGTCAGAAAACATAAATCACCTTACAAAAGACCTCTTAACTTTCTTGTTTCCTTTTTTCTCCATTTTGTTCTCAGCCATATTTGCCATGTGCAATCCCACAAGCTCAGATTTCACCAGCAAAATTTCTGTCTGAAGGAAAAATTGCTCGATTTACATAGTTAATATAAATCAAGTTTGAAGTGGTTTATTAATTTACTAACAACACATAATTAAAGTGATCATTGAAGAGTGCATTCAAGATCAAAATCACTACAATACAATACTAGCAAACATGAATTTCTAAATACCTTTCTAAAACACCCCAAGAATTGATAAATCCTCCCCCGCCCCAACTACCAGCACACCTGCCTCTCCTAGACACAAGGGTTTCCCAGTGTGGTGGTCTCTACAACCTGGCCCTCCACTATTTTGCTGGTCTAACCCCAGTAGCCTCTCCCTGTTTTCTTGTGCTGGAGTGCCCAGCACAGGACACCTCACCCAGACCTGTCTCATTAGGCTGAGGAGCAGGACCATCTCCCTTGACCTCCTGGCAATGCTCTGCCTAATGTGACCCAGGAGGCTGCTGCCTTGCTTCAAAATAAAAATGACAACAATTTTGGTGATGTTTAAAAATTTTTGGTGGGTTTGGACGACACTGGCCCAAAGGAAAAGCTGTCCCTAAGCATCTATAAACAAACACGAAAGATTTTTCAGACTGTTTGTCTACATTGTAGTTTGTGCCGCTACAAGAAGGCTGGAGAGGAACTTTTTACAAGAGAATGTAGTGACAGGACTAGGGGGAATGGCTTTAAACTGAAAGAGGTTGGTTTAGATTAAATTTTAGGAAGAAATTCTTCACTATGAGGGTGGTAAGGCTGCCCAGTGTTGGAAGGTATGGGCTAAACTGTCAAGGAGGACTGTAAATCAATCAAGTGACCTTGCAGCCTGAGCGAGCAGCAGGCCAGTGATTCTCTAGCATGAACCAAGTTTAAAGGTGCCTGCACCTCTGCTTATGTACCTTTGCCCAGGTGCTGCTTTCAGGATCCCCCCGATAGCAAGGGAACAGCAATAAACTGTCCCTTTGCATTCTAACTGTGACTTCATGGTTGTCCCAGCTGCCTGCTTGTGTCTACACACACACACCTGGAGAAGTTGTGGATATCCCCTCCCTGGAAGTGTCCAAGGCCAGGCTGGATGGGACTTTGAGCTACCTGGTTAAGTAGAAGGTGTCCCTGCCACACCAGGGCAGTTGGAGCTAGATGATCTTTAAGGTCCCTTCCAACTCAAACTGTCCTATGGTTCTAGTTTTCTATAATTTTCACTATTACTGCTTCTTGTACTAAGGAACCAAGGTTAATGCAGGGCTTCTTTCTGTGTGCTGCAGCTGCACCCTTTGATGTCAGTTCGTGAAAATACTTGGTGTTTTGAGCTAAAATACTGAATTTTCAGCCAATGTTACTGATCGTGTCTGCCAAGTCTGCTGCAGGATGGCAGAACAGAAGTGAGGACAAAAGGTAGCTTCTTGTCTTCAGTGTGATATTCTAAAGATAGCAAAGTAATTTTCTTAATTTGGTGCCTTAGTGGTGGCTGAGCTATTTCCCAAATCTGTGGTAGCACGTACATGGTGTAGCTTCATTTTTTTAGAGTTGTGGTGGCTTGTACTGTGTGTTTCTCAGTATGAATGATCTGGTCCTTCTGTCTGTAAGAGCTGAAAGCAGAACTGGCCTTCCTCTGTAAAATGATTTGCTAGTCTCAGCCCATAATGTGATAGATAACTGTTCTGCATAAACAACATGAGTGACAAAAACTGCTTGGGAGACTGAATTTAAAATCAAGACGTCTGAAAACAGAGGCCAAAGCAAGAACTTGATAAAGTCTGAGCCACGTTTCCCCATGGGCATTTCTAGGAAACTATCTCCAGAGATGGTAAAATGAGTGAATCAACTAATACATCCCAGAACATTTCTCTCATTCTTTTGAGTCCTTCATAAAAAGCACAGGATGCAATAAAGCAGCCTTTCCCTAAAGAGAATCAATCAACTATCTAACTGCATTTCCTTTCTCAAACACAGATCAGATGCTGTACAAGAGAGCACAAAAGACATTACAAAACAGCCTTCCCACAGTGAAAGCCTCTTCCTAATTCTCTATAATTAGAATGACTTTTGAATGAGAAACAGCCTGTACAATTTGTGCAGCCTGAGAGACTTCCTGCTCCAAAGAGCTATGAAATAATAACCTAGAGTGGGCTGCACCAGACCTTCCCCTGCAGAATTAATTTTGTCTCCTGGACATCACTGGGAGTTTTGTGATGGATTCATAGAGTATCTGGGGAGAGGGGAATACAGTGATAACACAGTTGCTCTCTGTTTACCACAGACTGTGAGGATGACTTACAAATTTTCACACCTAGGCAATTTCTGGTGGTGTCCAGCATTTTTGTCTTCCTTCTGACCCTGGTGACAGCTGTGTGTGCTGCATTGGTCCCAAATCAAAATGCTGATTGATGCCAGCTGACAAATCAGAAGTTTCATGCTGAAGTGCTGCTCAGTTTGCATCAAGGTGCCTTGAAAATCTTGGTGGTTGTATTATGTTTACACCATTATTTACAAGGAACGACAGAAAAACACATTCTTGTTTCAAAACAAGTATTATTCAATGTTTATTAAAAGCAGGTTATTTCTCCCATTCATATATTCTCAAATGCAGTTTAAGCCCTCTATGTACATAAATACATAAAGCTAAATAATCCACAGTTAATAGATTTATCTTTTTAGTGTTTATATTGGCCAGAAGAAATGTGAAATGTGAAAGGTTTGTGACTTTTTAAATTTAACCTACTAGCTGAGTTATATGCATTCTATGCATATAACAATGCATAGTTTAGATCAGTGAAATTATTTTAAAGAGAAGCTTTGTTTGCTAAGAATGATATTGGGCCACTGGAGAGGTGGGTGGTGGGAAATTGGACCCAAAGTACCTTTGATTATTTTAGGTTTTTACTTTGATGACTACATAAAGTAAGCATTCAGTCCAACAAGTGCTCATTTTTTCCTTTGGAAAAAAATATTTTAATGAAGTATTTTTCTAATAATGAATCAGTGAAGACAATTAACTTTTTAAAAATCTGGTCCACTTGGAACACCTACAATTTTAATGGGAGACAGAGAAATCACTAGCTTGTTATCTTTTACAATTTCTGTTTTTTCTGTTTTCCAATGGTGACTTTACTTGAGCACAAAAACTGCTTAACTACACAAATAAGTCATGGGAATCAAGAGACATAAAGAAGGCATAGTTCAAAATAAGTTCGTAAATTATTTCTGTATTGCAAAGGCTGTATTAGCTCCTGCAACTTCTGAAGCAACTACAGAGGATGCTCTATATTATGGCACTTATTTCATGACTGTTTTATACTTTGCTACATCTCCTTGATACTTCCACCTATGTCCTAATACCCACTCTATATCTGGTAGCCCTTTGCTTCTCTGCAAATGAGGAAATTCCAAACCCACCCCCTCCTCCTTCCCCTCAACCCTCACGCTGCCCCAGAATAATAACCTTTTCTTCATGCAAATAGGGTAGCAGATGGAGATAAGAAAGGGGATCAAAATTAAACTTGTTACAGAATTGTCATCCTACATTTATTCAATATTTCACTTTCTTAGGCTTCCCTTTTCAGTTTTCCTTAATGACTTTGACTTTTGTTCCCCAAGTGCAAATACAAAACCCAGACGTTTAAAATTCAAAACACTGTGGCAATTTTCACCATGACTTTATTATACATTAGTAGGGATTTAGATAAGACAAATACTTGCATCATTGTTTTACTTCCATGGATCCATTATTTCCCATCTCACCCACCACAATCCAGTTCTGAAAGCAGGTTTCAGAGTTCCTTGAGAGATTCCATGTTATGAATTCTGCCTTTTGTATACAATAGGTATTTCAGTCTGTTCAAGTAAGTAAAACTCCACCTGGAAAAGCAAATACACTATATGGCAAATAATAAAAAAAAAGGTGCTTAATGCTAAATTTATGAAGTAGTCTATGTGCTATACAAGGTTAAATGACTTTAAAGTCAAAACCAAAAATCATTGGACCCAAAGTCAAAACCAAAAATCATCTGCACCACTGCTCCTTGTACTTGCCCTCTCTCTGCTCTTTAACCGCAACATATCCATGACACTGCGTGCGTATATGTCTCGCAAATTAACATTGATATTTGAATCACTGGATGAGTTCTTCATGAGTTTCTTTAAAGCTTCACGCTGCCGAAGAGCGGCTTCTTTTATCTTCAGTGTAAAATAACAGGCAGAAAAACGGTCATTTATTATAGCTATTGGCAAAGCCAAAACCAGTATTCCTGACAGTATACACATAAAGGCTACTACCTTACCAATGGTAGTGTCTGGTCTAATGTCACCATAACCAACTGTTGTCATGGAAGTTGTTGCCCACCACCAAGCACCAGGTACGCTTGTGAAAGTTGTGCCTGGCACACCTTGCTCAACAAAGTATTCCACAGTGGAAAATATAGAGATTCCTACAGAGAGGAAAAGAAGCAGAAGGCCAACCTCCTCATAGCACTGAGCAATAGTCATCCCAAGAGACCGCAAGCCTGAAAGACAAGAAATGCTGTCAGTAGGTTGATTCGTGTAGCTGTCATCACAACTTTGCAAAACATCTCTTATTTAAAGGCTGACTGCTTTATGTTTTCTTTGAATGCAGGTGAACATGTCCTGAGAATCATCGACTCAGTAAGACTGGAAAAGATCTCCAAGATCATAGAGTCCAACCTTTAACTGAACACCAGCTTGTCAACTAAACCACAGCACCAAGGGACACATCCAGCTGTTTCACGAACACCTCCAGGATTGTGACTCCACCACCTCCCTGGGCAGCCCATTTCAATGCCTAACCATCCTTTCCATGAAGAAATTCTTCTTGATGTCCAACCTGAACCTCCCCCGGCACAGCCTGAGGCCGTTTGCTCTTTTACTGTTGCTTGATGCCTGGGAGGAGAGGCTGATCCCACCTGGCTACACCCTCCTTTCAGGTAGTTGTAGAGAGCAGTAAAGTTCTCCCTGACCCTCCTTTTCTGCAGGCTGAACAACCCCTACCCCCTCAGTCCTTCACCAGTTTCGTTGCTCTTCTCTGGACATGCTCCAGCACCTCAATGTCCTTCTTGTAGTGAGGGGCCCAGAACTGGACACAGGATTTGAGGTGTGGCCTCCCAGTGCTGAGTACAGGGTGATAAATAGCTTCCCTAGTCCATGTGGCCACACTATCCAGGCCACGATGCCATTGGCCTTTGTGGACACTTGGGCACAGCTGGCTCATCAGCACACCCAGATCCTTTTCTACTGGGCAGCTTTCCAGCCACTCTGCCCCCAGCCTGTAGCACTGCATGGGGTTGTTGTGACCCAGGTGCAGAACCCAGCACTTTCCTTTAAACAACCTCATACTGTTGGTCTCAGCCCATCTCAGCCTGTCCAGATCCCTTTGCAGAACCCTCCCATCCTGCAGCAGATCAACTCTTCCACCCAACTTGGTGTCATCTACAAACTGACTGAAGGTACAACTCAATTCCCTCATCCAGATCATCAATAAAGATATTAAACAGGACTGGCTCCAATACTGAGCCTTGGGGACACCACTAGTGACTGGCCATCAACTGGATGTGGCACCATTCACTAACCCTCCCTGGGGCCAGTCCTCCAGCCAGTTTTATCCCCAGCAAAGAGTGCATCTGTTCAGGCCACAGGCTGACAGTTTCTCCAGGAGAATGCTGTGGGAGACCATATCAGAGACTTTATCGCAGTCCAGGTAGACAACATTCACAACCTTTCCCTCATCCACTAGGCTGGCCGTGTGGTCATACAAGATCAGGATGCTCAAGCCTTGGCTGAACTGTCCTTTCCTAAACCCACGGTGGCTGGGCCTGATCCCCTGGTTGTCCTGTACATGCTGTGGGATCACACTCAAAATGATCTGTCCCATAATCTTCCCCAGCACCAAGGTGAGGGCTGTAGTTCCCTGGATTCTCCTTCTGATCCTTCTTGTAGATGGGCATTACATTTGCCAACTTCCAGTTACGTGTGACCTCCGTGGTTAACAAAGGCTGATGATAAATGATGGTGAGCAGCTTGACAAGCTTTTCTGCCAGCTCCCTCATCACCCTAGGAGGAATCCCACATGGCCTCATAGACCTGTGAGTGTCTAAGTGGCACAGCAGGTGACTAACTACATCCTCCAGGATTGCAGGGGGGCTATTCTGCTTCCTGTCCCTGTCTACCAGCGCAGGGGGCTGGTTGCCATGAGGATACCATCTCACTGTTAAACAATGAGGAAAGGAAGGTATTAAGTACCCCAGCCTTCTCCTCATTCTTGATGATAATGTTCCCCCCCACATCCAATAAAGGACAGAGATTTTCCCTGGCCCTCCCTTTTGTTGGTAATGTATTTAAAAAGCCACTTTTTATTACCTTTCACAGTGGTGGCCAGATTGAGTTCTAGCCAAGGTTTTGCTTTTCTGATTTTCTCTCTACATGACCTAATGAAATCCTTGTCTTCTTCCCAAGTTTCTCTCCTTCTTCCAGAGGTCATAAACTCTCTTTTCTTCTCTGAGTTCTAGCAGGAGCTCCCTGTTCATCCAAACTGCCCTTCTTCCTCCCTGGCTTGTCTTTAGGCACATAGGGACAGCCTGCTCCTGAGACTTTTAAGATTGCTTTCTAAAAGTATCCTGCCATTCTGGACCCCTCTGGTTTTAAGGGCTGCTTCCAAAGGGACTCTCTGAACCAGTGTCCTGAACAGGCCAAAGCTTGCCCTCTGGAAATCCAAGTGAGATGTTTTGTTGACCTCTTTCCTCACTTCACCATTAATTGAAAACTCTTTCATTTCATGGTCACCATGCTCATGATGGCCTCTGACCACCACATCTCCCACCAGGACTTCTGCTGGTTTAATGAGGCACCAACCCTGGTAGGCTAAAAAGAGGTGCTGCTCTAAACACTACTGGGAAAGAGTGATTTAAAGAAATAGGTCACAAGGTCAGACTGGACCTCTGACATAATCTCTTATTTTCTTAATACAAAGCATAGAAATTCTCCTCATTACTTATGATTTGAGCTATGTACACATATAATTTAGACAAACTAAACTGTCTTGATTTATTAATTAAGAGAAGATCTAGCACTATTCTAAACTACTTAAAAACACACTAAAAGAACCTGCTTTATACTTGGAGACTAAATGCACCAAGCCTCTGTTTTCCAGACACTGTCCTGTTTTTCTCTTGGACCAAGGAGCCCTTAGTTACCAAATTTGTGTTACCATGTGAATTCTTAGACCCCAGTACAGTTCACTCAAGAATTTTTTCTTTAAGGACTGTTTTCAATCCTTTTATAGTTGCCACAGATTCCCTTCGACCCCTCTTTCCTCCCCAAAACCCTATCATTATCTTGTATCTGTAGACATCAAAACAAATATGGTTTTCCAGTAACAGCTGCACTTGTGCCAAACTCAAGATAGCAAAGCCTCTCAATGCAAGCATGGAATCCTGTTAATTGACTGATGTACTGCATCAGTCCTTTTGCCCATGAGCTGCACAGGGAGCTCAGGATCACTCTCTATAGCTCCCTATATTCCTGTTAGAGCTGCTGCTTCACGGCTAGACTGCCCCACAAAGCAAGCAGGAAAGTAAATCCAAAAATAGTGCAATGGATAAATGTTTCACACATAAACAAAGAAGGGAGATAACAGGGTATCAATTCAGCTGAGACACATAGGAGACTGAAATTGTCTTTTGAATCACTTTGAATTAGTTTTTAACACTGCTCTTTAAAAATGAGAGATGTTTTCTCTAATAAATGAGAAAAACATAATGCTTATGAATTACCCTTCATGGGTATACTTCTCACTAAACTCGTGTTTGCAAAACAGCTTACTGAGGCTCTGCCCCTGCTTGCAGACTTCATATGCTCATTAGTGTTATAAGCAATTCAATTTTTCCACAGTCTCAAACTACAAGATGTTAAAATTTCTTGCTTTTGGCTCTTTCTATTTCCCTGCAGGTCTAATGGCTTTTAAAAGTTTTGTTTATGTACAGCAAACAACGGAAGTACACAGCAGAGTTTGGAGGCAATGCTGGGGTTTTCTTCCAATGCTATCTACTACCAACTCCAGTAAAGAACTTAGCCATATTGAGGTCTTACATTACTATAACTATGATCTGTAGAATGTTTATTACAATGACATAGATTAAATCTTTAACACAAGGGAAGTAAGACATATCAGTGCAGTCTTTTCTCTGTCAATATGACTGCCTCCATATTTTGGAAACACTAATAGAAGCAGTACAAAAGCTCTGTGAGATATTTGCAAGGACTCAGATCAAATTCTCATCTTCCAAGGAAGATACTGTGATCCCTTGCCCTGTAAAACTTCCTACTGAACAAGGCAGAAGAGTAAGTCCTTTCAGGTGAGCTAGGAAGAAGGTACAATTTATTAACCCTGTAGCACTTTTTTTCAAAGCATAAATGAATATTATAAAAGCCAGGGTTTGTACTTTATGATGAATCTTGAGAGTATTATAGCTAAAAAAAAAGCAACTTTCACATAAAACAGATAAAGTAAGGAGGAACAGAACAGTAACTGTTGACTCTTTGTATCACAGTGATGATATTCTCGTTTTTCCTATGGTTAGTTATTCTAACTGTTCATGGTCTGATTTTTTCTTTTTATTATTCTTAGTTCTAGTATACTCATCTAAAATTAAGATATAGTTCTCCACATCTTTAGATGAAGTCAGGAGACATTTTTAGGCAAATCTATGAATCAGAGAAGTTACTGGACTCCACAGCTCATTCCAAGCAGAATTAGTTGGTGTAATGACATGTATAAAGTATGCTACTGTATTACTTTGTACTTTTTTAAAATGTCTCTGAGCCCTGGCACATGGCCAAACTAGGGCTGCTCCAGCACAGACACCTCAGCAAGTCTTACAGCTTCTCATGAGAACTCCTTGCCAGGAGTTGTGACAGCTTGGTTACTCATGCTTGGAAGGTGCTAAGGTGCTGTAACAGAGTGCGAGGCTGGCAAGGAGCCCCAGCCCTGGAAGGAGGAAGGGGAAGCACTTCTGCCATGCGGGTCAAGTTCTCTCTTTTGTCCAAAGTGACTTGGCAATACAAGCTGATATTCAGGAGCTTCAATTTACACAGCATTTAAATAACCCTAAAGTTTTGACACAAAAAGCGCTGAAGTTTCAACCTTTCATGACTCCAGGGGCATGACAGCCTGAAATATGCTATGGTCTTCTCTCAAATATATGCTCATTGTCATCACAAGTAAGATGCTCACACCCTACTTCTCCTCAAGAAGTCCCTCTGTAGGTGCTTCCCAGAGGGGACCAGCAAGGCTTCACAGAAAACATGGCCCCAGGAGGAAGGCAACAGCCGGGGAACATCTGAGAACATGAAAAATGCTGCTCCAGTTCTCATCTATTCTTGAAGCTACTAAAATCCATAAATTTGCTATAATGGAAGAGTAGTCTTGCCCTCTAGCTACACATTTTATGGATTGAGGTAGTAGTGGTTTCTCAGCGGTTCCTCAATGAAGTATAGTACTTTGTATAACTAACTACCCACTCACATCAGTCTGGCCTGAGTGTTTCTAGGCATCACATCCCTCCAGTGAGCTGGCTTCAGCTTCCAAAGGGGCAGAAGTTAATTTTTTAATTTTTTTTTTTTTCATTCTTGTCCTTATCCCAAGGAAGGGTTAAGTTGCTATTGCTTGAAAGTGAAGAAAAGAACTGATGTTTTTTCACCTCACTCCTTTCTGGCCCTGACAGCAGGGCCAGGCTGCTGTTGTGATCCCAGCTTTGCTATGGCTCTGGACAGTACCACAGAGATGTTCTCCTTGTGGCTGTGAACACCCCTGCTTGGTGAAAGAGAAGCTGCTGCCTGCAGACACAGATCTTCTGCTCTTGCATTCATCTTGCCACATGAAACAACTGAGCAGTGCCTGAAGCTTTGTCTGGTCTGAGAGTGTAGGAGTTGGAGAGAAGCTTCACTGGAAGGCAGCTGTCAGATCCCAGGCAAGAGAGCAGAGGAGTTTCAAGAGCCATCCCTGAACACTGAGGTTTATCAGGACTGCCTAGGTATGTGCAAGGAGGATGGTCTTTATGTATGATACATATGGAGCTCATCTTGCATTAGGAGCTGTGGTAAAGGATGTATTAAGAAGCACATTAACAAACTTCTTCAGACAGAAGAACAAAGCAGTGAGTTTCTACATTTAAATCATACAAATTTGATTTACCCTTCTGGACCTAAGTGGGCAGCAACTGACCTACCAAAGAAGCAAGACGATGGTAACACTGCTCCGAGGGGTTTAAATTTATACATATATTGCTTCTTGTACCTTGAAACTGGCATTT
Source organism: Dicrurus megarhynchus (assembly GCA_013399195.1). Classification (NCBI taxonomy): domain Eukaryota; kingdom Metazoa; phylum Chordata; class Aves; order Passeriformes; family Dicruridae; genus Dicrurus; species Dicrurus megarhynchus. Next base: position 1,501,370 of record VXAD01012658.1, on the reverse strand, counting down.
TGATTCCAGTTAATAGAAGACAGCACACCTCCAGATCAGGATACTACATTTTTATATAATTAATTCACTTCGACCTAACATGGTATTATTAAATTCCATGTCACTCAATATTGTGACATAAACTGTGGTAAAGACTGAATAATTAACTTAAGAATAAATAGAGCTAAGTGTTTAGACCATCCTTGACGTATGTATACCTGAAGTTAGCAGTTATACAAATATCTGAAACATCTGATTTCAAGTTGATAGAAAAGAGTCACAAAATTGAGTGGCAGAATGAACACATTCATTCTGTAACAGTAAATTGCAATAAACTGGAAACTTTTTAACTAGAAACAACATACTTTTGGATGACCATTTTATTAGTCAGCACAAAAGTGCCCTGATGAGATCAAATCTTTTTCTTATTTTCAAAACACAGGTAGAGAGGATTGAATTCACATTACATCTACCATCAAAAGAGGGTAAAAGCCTTTCTTGCAAAAAACCTCTACCAAACCCTGCAAAACTTAGAATGATTCAGCCTGGCAATGTGTTAGTTTTGCTTCGTTATAAGTTTCCTCTCAACTGCTTTCTAAGGGACTGTTATACATCAGTAGAGGCATAATCTAGGGTAGAGAGTAAGATTAAGATACTTCCCAAACCACTCTGATTATGCTTATGAGTAGCACCAAAGCTACTCCCTGCCACTGGCAGGCAGGTTTGCTACCCTTCAGTGGGAACAAAAATAAGACACATTCTGCTGCTGTGAGCACACTGTAGCTCCTGCTGAACTGGGGCCAGATCACAGAGAGGGCTCTCCAAAAATATGGACAGGCATCAAACCATTCTTGCTTCATGGCTGGAAATCCTGGAAGGGCACATTGAGTGCATTTTAAGAACAATCATTACTGTCTTCAGAACAGGCTAATATTGCAGGATAGAGACCATGACTTACTATGACAATCTAATCTTTCAAGGCTCTGAGTGTTGGCTGAACACTTCTCCTGTCAAATTCAGCACCATATTCTGCACTGATTTAAGTGGGAACATAATCAAATCATTTTGAAAATGCCAAGACAGCTTTTATTCTTTCATATAGCCAGGCATGCACATGCCATGAAGTAGTAATAAAATCAGGGGAAACACAAGAGGAAGTTCTAGACTTTCTGATCATTTCCAGCTTCCTCTGATAAATTCCCACTGGAAAATGTTAACTTTTATGCCTTCCTTTCACCAAAGAGAGTGAACAAGATGGTTCACGGAAATGCATTTCGCCTTCCAACCCACCCCTGCTTGCTGTTCCTGCATCTGTCAGGAGTGCCTGGACACTCAGGGCACTGCTACTCTGTGTTGCACCGAGGTCCCACTGCCTAAGCAGCCCCCTGATGGGTTCCACATACCACAGGAATACTGGTGGGTTCCATGGGGCCAGAGAGCCCCCCAGCCCATCACCTGCAAAGGTTCAGTTTTAAACAGTTTCATTGAAACATTCTCCACAGTGGTTGTTTTCAGGATCTATGATGTGGACCAAATCATGATATATTTCTTTGCATATACTTTTAAACAAGCCAAATTGTGACAGATGTCACTAGTGGGCCTTGGATAATACAAAAAGTGTGGGCTGATGATCTTTGCTTCTTCCCTAATAAAATCAACTCAAATACATTTTAAAATTTATCACACTATGAATGACTGGTGGATGATTTACAAAATGCAACTTTGAGGTCTCTTTTTGTAAATGTTCAATGTACACAATATAAAAGGCTTTATGAAGAGCTAAAATTTTTCAGAGAAGGAGGCCCTTGTCACTCAATTATAACGTTCAAAAGTAAGATCTTCACAAGCCATTACTGCTAACAGATTGTGCAAAAAAGCTTTGGCAGAAATGCACACAAAATGGAGGACTGTGCCCAGGGACAACTGTTGCAGGCAGTGAAACTGAGAAGTTCCATAGCCATGGCCAAGCGTACCTGTTGAATGTCTTCCCAGCTTCAGCATCCGCAGGGCTCTGAGCAGTCTCAGCACTTGGACAATGCGCCCCACATTCTCCAGTTCCTGGGAGCTCTCATCACCACACAGGCTCTCCACCATCAGGGTGATGTAGAAAGGCAAAATAGCAAGGAGGTCTATGATGTTTGCCACACTCCTTAGGAAGCGACACCGATCTCGTGCACACAGGAGCCTCAGGACAAACTCCGCTGTGAACCAGGCAATGCACAGGTACTCTAGGGCATCCAGCAGTGGTGGGGCCAGCCAGCTGAGCTCTACCGAAATCAAGGCCATGTTGGCAATGGACACAACAACAAAAACCATGGACAATGTGCCAAAAGTCCTGGCTGCTGTAGAGGAGCCAGGCTTTTCCAAAACTTCCCAAAGTTTCTGTCTGACATTGGGGCAGAGGCTACCAGAAAAATCCTCTTCTTCTTCTTGGGCATCCAGTTCTTCTGCATCTTTCTTGATGTCTAAGGCTTCACTCAGCTCCTTTCTCCTGAAGTACCTGCCCAGGAACACCCCCAAGAGATTTTTAACACCCATATGCAGATGCTGGTCTTATCATTTACCATGCAAGGCATATGAATACACATTAAAATTTACCTTATGTGAGCTCAGAAAATCCTAATATCAAGCATATGGCTTTTATTAATTGAGCCCCTGCAGCATGTTTCCACTAACCTGATATACTTCTATTCCCCCATTTCCCATCAGTGACACATTCTATATGCAGAGTAATTTTACTGATAGTGATTTATTTATATGGATCATGCTGACCACAGTAGGATCTGCTGCACGACTAACATGAATTCTTGAAAGCAATCCTGGCAGAACCAGATCCCCTGTTTTTAAACAGCTCTCAATTTGATTAATTATATTGCACTTTTATTACACTGAACCATATTTGCAATAGTAAAACTGAAGGCATAATAAAAGCCATACAGTTCATGGGTGAACTTCTGATCAATACACACTAAGATGACAAGGTATCTTTCTTTGTTTAGATATATGGGCTCTCACACAAAGTGGACAAGCATTTGTACTGAGCAAAACTTACAGACTGTAAATATATAGAGTGTTTTGTCAGAGGAAAAGTATATTTACAGTGGAATTTTATGAAACATAAACATACTCGAAGTACACACACAAAAAAAATTTTTTCTTTCCCATCTTTCTTTTTGACTGCTGCAAAGCTCAAGCCTTAGAAAAAGGGGTTATGCAATTTTGCCTTCAATACAGTTAGTCCTGCACATGCCAAAGAGGTCTGTAGCTGCGTGTATCACCAAACTAGTAGGAGCTTTCAGTTACACCTACCAGAGAAGGAAGAAAGAGATGAAAACTAGGCTCCAACTTTCTCAGCTGAAGAACTGAACCATACTAGGGTAGGATAACTCCTATCCTCCATCCTTTTGGGATGGGATTACTTCTTTGTTTCCTTCTAATAATTTTGACATAACTGCTATAGATAAATAGCAGTTACACTCTTTAGAAAATTCATTTCTTCAATACTAAAAAACCCAAACCAGTAACATTAAATATGGTGGAAAAAATCAACTGCAAATAGAATTAACAGAAACATCCTGGGGGTGGTTCAGTAAAAACCCACCTCATTCCTAAAGTGCCTGCTATAATTTGTCTCCAGTGAGCCATGTTCCCGCTGCTGCTGCCCCCTCCCTGTAAGCTGCTACATCCACGTGCGATGCTTCCTTTCATGGCTCCTCCTGGAGCCATGCCACCCACACTCAGCCTGGCAGGTGACCAACCCCCCCTTCTGCCTCTCCAGCTTGGATTTGGAAATCCTTCAAAATTAAAGTGCAGGTGGGCAGGATCCTAACACTCCCAGCATCGTGCCTGACTCCACATCTAATCCCTCTATGATAACCTCAAACTGAACTATTGAAGGGGCATCTCTCCTTTCACAATCTTTTTCATCTCTGGCATTGTCCTTTTAAACATTTTGAGCTTCCAGGGGCAGCCTGAAGCCACTACAGGATATCCCAGACCCTGTTCCTGTCTCACTATGTTGAGCTCACCAACAACCTTTCCCACAGCAAATGTTAACCGTGACCTCACCCAACATATCTTCTCCCATTCCTGACATCCATCCACCGCTAGAGCAGCCCTCGGGGCCCAACTCACACAACTTTTCCAAATGCCCTGCTACCTCACCTATCCCCACTGCTGGATCTCACACCTGAGTGTTCCTGAATGCAAGTCAGTGCTGAACTCACCTAGCCCACAATCCCAGAAGCCTCATCTTCCCACAACTCACCGGTCTCTGCAGCAGGAATCAATGCTGAGCTCATCCAAACCCCAGTACTGGATCTCTTGCAGGAAAGAGAGTGCACAAAGCTGCTCCATCACATGCAGCCTCCCCGTCTGGTAATAATTCAGGATGTAGTGAAATGCCTGTGAGCTCCGGTCAAAGAAATACTCGTTCTCCACAAGGTTGGCATCATCACAAAGCTCAAGGAGACCAGAAGCCACATCTCGGGCAGCAGAGACCACTACTGCCAGTTTGCCAAGACGGGTGTCAGGGTAGCAAGACAAAGTTTGCTGGGACATCACAAAGCGGCTGCCTCCGACATTAATAGTAAAGCAGTCCAGAGAGGGAATGACCTTCTGCATCAGGGGCCCCTGCTCTTCCTCACTGGAGAAAACACTGGAGTCCAACGAGCCCAGGGATGTGCTACTCCCTGGTTCTTCCAAGGATGCTTGGGAAGAAAGAGACATGCAGCAGGGAGGCGACTTCATCCTGTAGCTGCCAGCAGCAGCCCACACTCTCCTGGATCAAAACCACAACACGGCTGCAGAGAAGACTGCCCCGCCTGTGGGGTGGCGGGGCCAGGCTGGGAATCCTGCCTCCGGCTACCGCCCCAGGGACCCCGCACCGTCCCCGCTGCCTCCGGGCGGTGCCTCCAGCTGGGCGGAGGTCAGGCGGGCGTTGCACAGCCCGGCGCCGCCCGCACCCGCGAGGATGCTGAAGGAGCCGCGGTACCTGAGGCGGCGTCACCTCGTGCTGTCCGCGCCGGCACCATCCGCCCGCGACGGCCCCTCCGCTTCAGCGCTCATCTCCAGCCGCTACTGGGTCGGGGTAGGGGAAACCAACCGGGACGACACAACACGGAGCACCGGCTTCAGCGGCGACTCCGGGAGCGCCCCGACAGCAGCCCGAGGGGCCGCGCCGCTGGCCAGTCCGTCCCCTCCCGCCTGGCGCTCGAACTTCGGCCCGGGCTGCAGCGGCCGGAGCCCAGCACNCGGGGTGCGCGGGCTGGGCCGGGCGGGGCCGCGCCCTCCCCGTCGCGGGGCCGAGCCGACCCCCGCCCCGCCCCGGAGCCGCAGGTGCGGTGGGAGCGCGGTGGGAGTGCGGTGCGCCTCCGCCGGGGCTGCCTCCGGCTCAGAGCGGCGCTTGCAAACTTCCCCGAGCCAGTTCGCAGGGCGGTTCGGAAGCCGCCCCTCCGCAATGTATGTAACCCCAAACGTGTCGCTAAGCAGATAACGTGTCCTCACTTGGACTGCTCCCACGGCTCAAGTCTCAAGTCACTCACGTAAAGAAGTCCCTGTAAAGGCCAATCGATGGGCGTGAGCGAGCCTGTTTTAACCGAGCTGCACTCAGCCTGTTTTCAAAAATACTCTGGAGTATCTTTGTTACCGTCCTGTGCTGACTTTTTAGGTCCTCAGTTCAACAGTGCAAAAATTTAGTTCGCCCTCCTCATTATATTTCCTTTTCTCCTATGAAACAGTTATTTCTGACAAATACTTGCTTTGGAAATTTGCATTTTCTGTTGCCTCTGACTCCTTGCCAGGGTGGGCAGCTGCCGACATTGCAGTAGAGCCTCCCAGGAGGGGAAATTGTGGAGCATGCAAAATGTGGCATTGTGTGTCATGCCACCAGCATCATGTGACGTCCCACCAGCTTTTCATCCCACGTCACTTGTTGCATACATCTGTGTCCAGTTATGCACATTTCTAACATTTACTTCAGAGAGGTCTCATAGAGTTTCATCTTTTGGGTGCTGGTGATCCATATTTTAAATGAAGCTGAGCTGAACATTTACCATATTGCAGAGTTGCAACACCCACAGCAACCCCTCTATGCAGCATTCACTGGCATAGAAATTTGCTGGAGTGACTGTTGGCAAAAACATACACTGATCGGAGAGAATCCAATGGAGAATAGCAAGGGTGGGGTTTGGAAGTCATGGCCCAGCAAAAAACCACAGAGCATAATAGTGGAAGGGAATGAGCATTGTGATAGTCTTCAGACTATCACATGTATGTAAAAGGCTGCTCACAAAGATAAAGACGATATACTCTGTTCTCCTTGGATGAATTGGACATGTATAGAAGTAATGGAGTTGAACAACAGGAAGGATATTTAGGGTAGCTTTAGAAAGGCTTTGGTGAAGCAGTGGAAGAGGTACATTGGTGTCTGTTGCAGGTCATCAATGAGCTGGCTGGACAAGGATCCATCAGGAATAGCAGAGGTGTGGTGCTGCTTTTCCTGAGGTAGTTTGGAATGGTTAGATGAACTTGTGATATCCCTTCCTGCTCTGTAATGCTGTATTTCAAATGTGTCATAAAGAAAAATACTTATTTTCATAGACATTTCCCTTTTTATTGTTTAAAACAATCAAATTTAAATATAATTTAGATGAATAAACACAAAAATATGAACTAATTTTCCTTTGAAACGATCAACAACTGCTGCTATGCAGCAGGCTTTCAGGAATCACTAATTTTTAATCCAGGATTGCCACTCAGGAGTGCAGTCCTTCTGATGGATAGCACTTAAGCCAGCACTTAATTAAAAGCAATAATTAAAAAAATAATTAAACCATCAGTAAGACCAATTTAAAAGCACCAATGAGAAGCACCTCAGAACAGCAAGGTGCCTTACTGTCTGTAATAGACCCCTAATTGTTCAGTCATTAAACTACTCACTCAACCTCTTTTCAGTAGTCATTCTTTCCATCAGCCAGAAAGACTTTTTCAGGAGTATTTTCTCCATTAAAATGAGATCTGAAAACACTCCCCTCCCATCATGATGATTCAAGGGGTTACTTCAGATCCACTGGTGTTGCTAAGAACCTGGCTACCAGTTTTGACTTTGTCTAGTCAAAGTGAGTATCAAATGCCCAGCCTTATTTAAACTGTAGATCATTTGTTATTAAAATACTCTGATACATCATTTTCAGCACATGTATGAGACCTTGAGAGACCAGGTTAATTTTTCTGTTTACTTATGCCCTTTATGGAATAATGACTGTATATAGGTATATTTATTTCACTTCAAACTTAATTTTTTGTCTATCAACTGTTCAGACCAGAGTGTTTTCTTCAAAACACTAGAGGAAAGCCATATGTTAAGGATATTCTTTCCCTTACTTTTGTGCATTCTTCTACGCACATCTCATTGCAGGAAAGTGACATCACCAACAAAATTCCATAGTGTCCACAACTTCCATACTGTGAACTCACATTCAGGAAATATGTGTATGATATAGCTTCTTACTTCTGAATGCTGTTTCTCTGCTAGTTGTAAATTTAGGTTTTTATTAAAAGAAGAACTTTTAGAAAACTGTTCTGAAAATTATTTTCAAATGTAACAATAAAATAAAGCTGGAACATTTCAAAAAAATGAGAAAATTTTTTTATGAGTAGAAAGGCTCAAAAATAGACGATTTATTTTTCTACTACTAGAGACAGAAGAAACAGGCAGTACTGGTGCATATTTCATTTTCGGGGGAACTCTTAAAGGATCTGCTATTTGTCATTCCTGCTCATTTGTACATGAGAAACTAAAGTAACAACTTTCATAATTTTATCATTCCCTTGGCAAACCCGCTCAAGCAACCATATTCATATGCCCCTGGAGTAGTGGCAAAAACTGCTGTAAGAGGACAAGGAGTCATTTGGTCTTGATCACGCTGCCAGTGAAATGCTGCAGCTGAAGTGGACCACGGACATTTCCAAGGCGGTTTGGCTCATGGAATTAGCAGTGTTGGAGAGAACCATGTCTGCCTGATTCAGGTCTGTGGTTCAGACCAAAGGGACTATATTGCTTTGTTGTGTCAGAATATCTGAAACAACTGAATGCTAATGACATCTGTCTGAACTATTGTCTTTACCAATGCTCCTGCTGATACTTCCCTGATGTGATATCACTGACTGAAAAAACAGATTTCATTATTTCAAGACACAGTACAAAAAAAAAAAATTGATGGAATGCTGAAATATGAGTTGCAACCCAGTATGTCTGTTGTGGGAGTTGAAAAATTTACTTCAGCAGAAGAGCCAGCTGTTACAAAAACTTCTTTTATAATATGTTTTCCTGATTTTCTATACTTGTGCTGAAAGATATGATTTTATGGCAGTTGTGTAGTCACTTTTTTATGCTGGTGTATTGTGATATACACGAAAAAGCCAGGATGCGCAGGTCCCAACATTTGTCATTATCTTTTCAAATAGGCTCAATTCTCTTCCTACAGAAGTAGTGCTTCACAATCAACTGACTGCTAGTTACTGTCATTTCTGACACATTATATTTCCAAATTTTTTAAAGTTTGATCTCATGTATTAGTCTATTTTGGAAGTTAAAATCTAAATAGCTCCCCTGGACCTTATGTAGTAGAACAGAGGGAAAGCATTAGGAAAAATATGATAGGTAGGGCATTTCCAGGCAAACTTCCTCCAGGAACACCTTCATAGTTTTCAGTGGCATAGGAATTTGATAAGCAAGTGGCTGCATGGAGCCTAGCATGTTTAATAACTTTTCATGGCACTGTAAATTCTTGTTTGAATTAATTTCTCTTTCAATGTTGATAATGCTTTTTTCAAGGTTCTCCACAATTTAACGGTGCACAGGGTGAAAGATACCACTGATTTGCATTTAACTGTCCTCTGTTCTGGTGGTGTGATTGCTGAATAATGGTGTCCTGCTCATGTTGCCAGCACCATTCATGATTTTGCTGGCATCTGCCATACAACAGTCTCTATGGAAGTGGTTAGTTACAGTAATATATCTTTAATTTTTATACGGTTCCAAGCTTTGCAAGTAATAAATCATAACAAGGGTTAAAATTAATGAATGTTGCCAGTATCACTATTTGTCTGTCTCAAATTTTGTACAAGATGCAAGTTTTGAACCCCGAGTTCAACTGCATTTAGCATGAGAGAAAATCTGTATCATAAACTCCATTTCCTTCATGAAGATAAAGTCACTCCTGCAAATGACAGTGGTACTGGCTGGATCCTCTGTTGAAAATTTCCCTTTGGTCAGTGTGAAGCAGTGCACTTCAGGAGCAGTTGTGGTTCCTTTATAACCTAGTTGTCTGAAGCCTGTCTTTCTTTCATATACTTTGAGAGCTGCTGTAATGTCACTCTTGCAATAACAGGTGAGAAAAGATTAAACCTAGAAATTCTCTAGACAACTCTCTGCTGTTTCCTTTGGCAAGTGAAGTAAGAGCATATTAACACAGCTTTATTCCCTCCAGGGATATTCTGCTTTTCTTGTGGAAACGGTCCAGCTGAAACCAGCCAGATCTCACTTCCTTTGAGCTTGCTGCATGGAACAGACAGATCAGAAGAAGACACACAGTTTGGTTCACATTGTGTGAAAACAGTTTAAGAGAGTATGGAATCAGGGCTATGTTAAGAAAGCTGTTTTCGGTATCTCTGAACACTACCCACTTTCAAACCCTATTTATTTTCTTGCCTTTTACAATGTGGTAGGAAGTAAAGTGTAGCTGGGAGGTAGTTCTGTAGAGCAACTTACACATATGATCAGTTCTTTTTTCAGAGTAAGGGTTAGTTTTACATCCACCAACTGCATAGGAAAGCAAGTTGCTGATATTTTCTGCTGAAACTGTAATAGAAATGGGTATTAATTACTTACTGGTAACAAAAACTGAGTTTGGTAAACAGTATAATGCTTGGCTGGATGTTACTTTCACTGTTACTAGACTGGTGAAGGAGATTAATAAGAATTTTCAAATTTTAATTTTAGCTGCACTATTCCAAATCCCTAAAGTCCTCTGAGATGAATAAAAGATACGCAATTAGAACTGACTGTTGACCTACCCAATGCATTTTTTAGGAGCTGTTACTCCATCCTCTTATCACCGAACAGGGATATCCCAGCAATGCCAAGGAAGATTACATGTAAGTATCAAGAGGAAAAATACTTCTCTTTAAAAATGGCCGTGCTTTTACTCTGAAGAAAAGCTCCAATGATTTACTATGCAAAATAATGCCTTATTCAAAATAAATTTTAAAATAGATCAAGGAGGGTGAAGTCATTCAACACAGGATGAAATTTAAATCAATCAGAGATTTAAATTGGTATTATCAGAAACAGAATAAACATTAAATGCACGCAACAATCAGTGTATTGCTCTTGATACTGTCCCTGCCCAGAATTACTTGTTTTACTCAGTAGCTAAACTCACTGCTCCATTAGCCAACTCACTGCTCCATTAGCAAAGCTTTTGGTCTTCTCCTTAAATAAACTTGAAATTACTTAACCTTACAGCTGAAATCTTTTAATTTGGCAAATGTCAGTTCCTTTCTGCTAGCAGTTCAGGTAAACTCTGCAGCTCTTAAATCAATTTTGTATTCATTCTTTCCTGTGGTCTGTTCCAATGATTACATTTTACTGTTTGTGGTACTTCATTAGTTTCTCCTGTGCTAATTTACTGCACAGACTTGCTTTCCTTCAAGACCACTCACACCTTAATACTTGAGTTATTTTTAAACTGAGTTGCAAGTGCTTACCTCAGTGCACTTTCGACTGCTGGGCTCTCATCATCAGTGCAAGAACCTGGCTGGGCAATCTTCTGGGAATTTCAAACTGACATCAATTCTCACTGCTCTTCTTCATAGACATTTGCTACATTCCCATGTATAGCTTGGCATTGTTAATGTTAACAAAACATCCACACATCCTTTTTTAAGTGGAATTCTTTTGAGGACTCTCAAAAGTGAAGGCTTTTGGAGGAACTTCTGATATTAGTTACTTTCTCATTATCACTTTAGCAGAGATGGAAGACAATGATCTTTTAAAATTTAAACTTCTCTCAGGCAATAAAGTCTCTGCCCTTCAAAGAAACTGGCTCCTAAATCTGTGAATGTTCATTGTGCTGTGTAACATATCATGATCTTCCGGTAGCACACTGGATAACAACTTTATTTTTCCCACTTACAAAAGTTAAGAAAGTATAACAGCCAACAGCAAGGATATCTTCTTTAAGAGTGATATGGTCAATTCCAGCCTATAAAATTATTACTTATTGTAGTAGGATGCTCTGCCCTGGAATGTGGGCAAGCCACGTGTACAATGCCCTATTTACAAGGCTGTCAGTAGTAGATTGAGAGGGGCTCTCATGTGCTTGTTTTGGTGTTGAGTTATGCTAGAACCAGTCTGCTCACCAAGCCCAACATCCCGGTAGTGACGCAGCTGGAGACATGTGGTTGGCAGTCAACTACTTTATGCTCTAATAGTCCAATCCACTGTCATATGGTTAGATAGCATATTCCTCCTTGGAGTGGGTAGGGGTTGTCTCACAAGGATACTTGAGGCTGAGTGAAAGAGATCTGCCCATGAGCACTGGTATGATGAGTTACATCAATCTCTACTGAAGAATTGTTTCTTTTTGCTAGCTTTAACACAATTGCTTTAATATCATTGCTCTGATACAGTGCACTATCGTATCTGATACCATACACAACTAGCAGTTTTAGCTTTTATACTGTACAGCAAGTAATTAAGATTTTTGCCATGTCATATGGCATAATAAAGAATTAATTTTATCAAAATAAATCTGGTTTTCCATCATTAATCCTGTGGGACAAAGTTACTTAAAGTGTTGATAAAGTATGGGACTAAGATTGAGAAGGAGTTTAGAAAGCAGGGGTCATTTCTGCACCTCGTGACTCAGCAGAAGGGCTTCTCTAATAAACTTTGTCTGAAGCTCCCACTCCCACCTGTGACACTTATGAATTAGTAGCAATCTCTAAGCAATTGGTTTTAGGCAAAACTAATCGTTATTCAAGAATTTGTGTAACATAAGTTATCAACCTCTGGCAACTTTCAAATATTGAGTCATTCATAAAACTTTTTAATTGTAATAACACATATATCTGTACTAATGGAAAAATATCCAACCCATCTGTCTATGTAATTAACAATTTAATTTGCACCACTGAACAGGCAGAATAGCTGAGCATCTGAAAACAAACAGGAAAACCAGAACAGGCATGTCTTCATACAGGGAGAAACATTGTCCTGGAAATAACTTTAGATAATTTCATTCAGTGCAAAAGAGAAATGTGTTCAGGCAACTTCATCTCTGCTGACTTTGACTGGTGTTTCTTTGTCCCACAATCCTTCAGTTTACATTTTATGTATTGAATAATTTCCTTCAGCTAATAATGCAAACCCCCATACTTGGCATAGAGTGTAAGATGATTGTTTACCATCTTTTCAGTCATCCAAATTAGTTTAAGAGCCTTTAAATTTACAAAATTAATTTTGGTATATTGGCTAACCTCATAGATATCCTTTAGCTAGATTAATTAATTTTGTAAGAGGAATTGTGGTTCTTAAGTGGCGATTATGTGTAAATTGACTTCCTGTGTGACTGCATAATTGACCAACTTCATCTGCCTATGAGAAGCAGAGATTTCTTTGCCCTGCCAGTCTCTTTTAGTCTCTTCAGTCAAAGAAGAGAAATAGGAGCTTCAAAGAAGAATTCATTATTTGTTGTACACACATCTGCTTTAGGATGGGATGAATCACACCTCACAAAGGTCCATTTGTCTCCCCTGATGGAAGGGGAAGGCTGGACAATAGTTCAGATAAAGTATTAATACTGTAGGTGTCTATGGTTTGTCAGATGAATCTGACCTCTTGAGTTTTTAACTATTTTTATTATTTTTTTGTAAAAAAAAAAATCCTCTACTACTTACATAAGTATAGTTATTAGTTCTTACCAACACAAGCATTTATTATATATTATTATTTATAATTATCTATTTATTAACAAGTATTAACACACCTGTTTAGATAGCTATGAAAATGCTTTGTATTTTTGAAATAACATCATGTGTTCTGCACATCATAAATAATTTAAAAATAGAGTATTTGGTTAGTCCTCACAACATTACTGTGAAATAGGTAAATACTGTTATGATTAAATGATGACAATTAATTGCTGCCATGTGCAGTTAAGCTGTACTTCCCCAGAACACTTCATGCTTCCAGGTGACCAAACATTTAGAGGGATCTGGGTCCTACAGGACTGCACGAGAAAGTGCTGAACTTCTTGGGGGAGATATTCCTTACCACTTCTGGGTGCATAGAAGGAAAAGTGTGTTCGTTGACTTCTCAGCTCATGCACTGGAGTTTATTTGTGGTGGACAAGGACTCCATGTCCTCTGGAGCGCTTTTGGAATGCAATTCTGAGAAAACTTTCATGGATAGAAACAGTCCTTATTCCTCAATTTCAGCCTGTCACATTTGCATAAATAGTACTTCATTAATTAGTCAGAGTAAATTTCCGAGGCTTTTCAACTACTTCAACAACGTGATCTGAACACTCACTGGAACAGTTCTCGTTTCATGCGCTGTGACATGCACACCTGACTGTGGGTGTAGGAACTAATGATATTTTGTAACTATCGTGGTTTAACCCCAGCCAGCAGCCAAGCCCCGCAGAGCTGCTCGCTCGCTCCCCCACCAGCAGCATCAGGGAGAGAACTGGAGCAGTAAAAGCTGGAAAACTCATGGATTGAGATACAGACAGTTTAATGGGGGAAGCAAAAGGCACTCATACAAGCAAAGCAAAAGAAGGAATTAATTCACTGCTTCCCATGGGCAGGCAGGTGTTAAGCTATCTCCGGGAAAGCAGGACTCCATCACAGTAATGATGACTTGAGAACACAAACACCATCATTCCAAACATTCCCTCCCTGACTCCTTCTTCTCCCAAGTTTATATACTGAGCATGATGTCACATGGTCTGGAATATCCCTTTGGTCAGTCTAGATCACCTGTTTTGTCTGTGTCTCCTCCCATCCTCCAACGCACCCACAACTTCCTCCCCAATTTGTCAGTATAAAAAGCAGAAAAGGCCTTGGCTCTGTGTAAGCCCTGCTGAGCAATAACAAAAACATCTCCATATCATCACCCTGTGTTCAACACAAATCCAAAACACAACCCCACACCAGCAACAGTGAAGAAAGTTAATTCCACCCCAGCCAAAGCCAGCACAATAATTTTTTTTTTGAAGAGAAGACTGGATTCTAAATAATCCAGTCACTTCTTATTACATCTGCACAGTAATAAGCAATCATGGTAATTTCTGTTCAATAGCTAAAACCCACCTTCTTTATTGTAGGTTTTACAGTGAGGATAAATCATCTGACAGGCAATTCCTACACAGCATTAGTAACTTTTTTCTTGTTTTTTTGTGTGCATTTAAGAAGAGAAACAATGAAGTATAAGCAAACATATGAAAGTAATCACCTCAAGCGTGTAAAACTAGGTATGTTAGTGTTGGTTCCCCTCACTCATGGTATTCCAATTACAGTTGTTTAGTGTAAATATCTTTATTCACTTATTAAAACTCCAACAGGCAGTGTTTTTATAGATGTTAGTAGGTGTATGTTTATGGGTATGAGCCTGTCAAAAAAAATCTGTTTAATGTCTCTGAGTTTTGTAAACCTTTCATTGTTGTCAGACAGATTTTCCTAGGGGTGATGATGGGTGTGCTGATCAATTTAACCCTTTTTTTCAGTCTGCATGAGACTTTGATTAGCTTGAATCAAACACGTAGTGTTCACAAATAAGAAAGAATTCATAATCTACCAGACTGCAGGAAGTCTCCTTAGGTAGTGCTAATAATGAATTCACAGACAGTTCTAAGTATCTAAATACTCAGGTTTTGTGTTCCACAGACAGTTTCTGAAGGAATTTCACAACATTTACTAATTCTTCTCTACTTTAGAGAGGAAATGCTCTCTACTTCCCTTGGTCTTTGCTTCTGTGTCTTGAACTAAGGTTGGTATTTAGAGTATTGAAAGCGCAACCTTGCTCTCAGCTTGCCTGGGAGCAAATACAGTTCAATTCCCCTCTAGACACTACTGTACATCAAACCATTACTAATAATGTATATTTTAGCAGTAATAACCCTAAGTGTCAATAAAACCACAAATAACCTTGACTAAGCATAAAATATTACAGTCATATTGACAAATGAAAGGGAATCAGAACCCAGAAGAATGAGCGTATTCTATTGTAATATCCAAATCTCCTCTTCTGTAACCCTGTTTGTGTCGTACCAAGACTTTGCCTAAACTGAATGGTAGAAAGCCTGAAAGGCTCACGGCCATGTTTCCCCCTTCTCTTTCCCATACAACTGTTTTGTTTCCATAATTTCTTTCCTTTCCACTCTAGTTTGATTTCCATTGGCCTTAATTATGCTGCTGTGCTTGAATAGTTCTCAACTTCTGACTCAGTGGAATAATTCCTGACAAAAGCACTGTCATCTAAGAATGCTGTAAAACTTGTCATCAAGAAGAAAATGTGTAACTTTAACATGCAAATAAACTCAGTTATTTCAGGAAGAACACATGAAGTCAAGCACACAGGTCTGCTTTTCTTTAATTGAACATCTATAATCCTAATAAGAGATTGTGTGTTCCATAAATAATGGGATGTAAGTCTGCAAAATCCATTTTGATTTGTCTTTGAAACCATAGTTAAATTTATGTGCCTTTGTTAGTGTTTTACTTGATCATTTATAGTAGGAATTCTTTTTGCTTAATGAGTAAAAATGTTTTAAAAGTAAATGGCAGAAATATTGAGCAAAGGCTACTAAGCTATGAATTCTCTGTGAATTCACAGGTATTATGAATTGTCCTTCTCTGTACATTATCATTGCTTGCCACAAAACAACTTCAGTGATCGCGGCAAAATTTTGTTTATTTTAAATTCTACTTATAAAACTAAAATGTTGTTATATTCTAATTCATCAGTTTTAACTAGATATCTTTGATTTTTGGAACAAGTATTGTCTTTCAGGTTTAATTTTCATTTTCACTTGAATTCCCCTCTGCATGAAAAATTTAAAACCAGCCAGTGGCTGCACCTTATTTCAGTTTTGTGTCCCCTTCCCTATGTCAGCTTTAATCTTCTTGCCTTGCCTTGTCTTGCCTTGCCTTACCTTTCTTTCACAAAATCACAGAATTGCTAAGGTTGGAAGAGACCTCTGGAGATCATCCAGTCCCACCCCCATGCCAAGGCAGGGTCACCTAGAGCAGGTTACACAGAACATGTCCAAGTGGTTTTGGAATGTCTCCACAGAGGGAGAACCCACGACCTCCCTGGACAGCCTGTTCCAGTGCTCTGCCACCTTCAACGTAAAGAAGTTCTTACTTGAGGTTCTTGTTGAGCTGAAACTTTCTGTGTTCTAGTTTACGGCCATTACTCCTCATTCTGTCACTGCGCACCACAGAAGAGTCTGGTGTCACCCTCTTGACACCTGCCTCTGAGATATTTACATGTATTAAAGAGATCCCCTCAGTCTTCTCTAGACTAAACAGACACTACCCTTCCTAAATTTTTATCCTGAGATCATCAGGTTTAATAACTATATTGACTCCTTCTTGCTGGTATTTTAATGACTTCCAGAGTAATTCCAGTGACTCAGGGTTCAATTCGTTCATCAGAACTGACTTGCCTGAGCTACTTCAGCAACACAACATGACTGTCAGTCCCTTTATGCTTCTCTCTGCGTGAGGAGAATCTCTGCTTCTTATTTGCTTCAAAACAATTCCCTTTTCATGGCTCCAACTAAGTTCCATGGCTAAGTCCTAGCTGCCAGGCTGGAGTGTCTAGATTGGATGTCATTAACTAAATCTAAGACAACTCATTTTTCTGGAAAGTGGTTTATAGCAAATTTTGTCTCTGGCTGTGGCTAATGATAATTTATATTACTTTTAAAATGTGGGCCTCCCTTCCCGTTTTACAAAACGGCTTTCAAATTGTCGAGATGAATGTTTATAGTCTGGATAGAAAGGAGAAGGATCATTCTAAAATTATTCTTCCCTGTTGTTTTCCTGCAGTTTACATATTCAGCTCCACTGCATCTTCCCCATAATGTTACTTACCTGTGTGCATCTCATACTACCCAACATATACAGACATGCTTCTGCTTGGCCTCCACTTGTTTCCTTGGGGAAGCATGGATATTTTACATGCTAGTTCTAAGCAGATATGTCAGGTACCCTTAGAAATATCAAACGGCAGTAGACACTTGCACTTAAAAAAGTCAGTTAAACCAAAAATATCTTTGTTAAAAGAATTGAAATACTTTATAGTAAAGGAGTAAAATTTCATATATAGGAAGTCAAACCTCAAAAATATCTCATCTAAAGCTAATTATTAATTTTACCCTACCCAGAGGATTTCCTTGAAATAAAAACATTACTTTGACTGAAGCGATTCCTTTCCAGCTGTTTTCAGTCTTGTTTTTTTGTTTGTTCCTAAGGTATCAGCTTCACCTAGTGAATGATTAATGAATTCTCAAAATACAATACACTGGAAGACTTAAAAGCAAATGTTCATTTTTTTCCTGGCCTGTATCTTCTGTTTATCATCCTAAAGATCTCAGTGATTCTTGATTGCACCAAAGAAGTGTGTAAAATATACCGGTGGAAATAAAATCCCAGAGGCTCACTCTCAAATGTTACAAGACTGGTAGTTTTAGCATTGTGGTGTGATTCAGAATACCAGGACCACAGCAGTACAAACTTTGGAGCACAGAAGAGTGAAAGAACATTCCTGTGCTTTCCAAAGTTGTCTGAGAAAAATGTGCTAACATATTAAATACACCACCTAACTAGGTAGCTATGCTGTAATCAGCACTGAAGTACAGTTGGGAGACAAAACTGTATGAGCAAGTTTAAAGGTACTGGGCCAGATTATTGGTTGGAATAAATTGGAATAAAATGGAATAAAGTAGGATAAGCTTCTTTGGCTTGAAGTATTACTTTTATGCATTTGGGAAGTTGTCTGGCTCATACCTGAAGGAAAGGTCTTGCTGATAGCAAGTAATTGTTTCTGCTGTTCCACCCAAACAGTTTATATGCCCTTTGACGAATTTAAAGCAGCATGGGCTTGAATTTAATTTAGCTTAAATTTAAATTGTACAATTGATTTCTTTTTACTTTGATTCAGTCTTGTATGGCAACACAATAGCTTAGAACATCAAACTCCTGAAACTACATGAACTGGCTTTTAAGGGACCTAGCTTTACAGACTGAAGCACTTGGGTTGCTTGCTTTCTTGGGTTTTCTCTGTAGTCTGTAACTTCCCACTTCTGAGAGGAGTTTTGGTACATAAAACAAATTTTGAGAGCACTAGAAAGAGAGTTGACCCTCACTAAAAGAAGTCAAAGAACAGATCCCAGCAGCAGTGGTGAGATTTGGCTTTCCCCGGGGAGATCCAATGAAGACATGTTCCACTTGTGCACCACTTACGCGATGGCGCGTGCACTGCTAACGGCGTGTACAGTCCTCATCCTGCAAACAGGGAGAGTTTTGCCTGCACTGCTTTTCCACAGGCAGCAGCTTCATACGGAATGCTGAACAGCCCAGAAGTGAAGCAACAGACAAGAATTTCACATCCTCACACCCTCATAGCTGGCTTGAACAGCATCTCTCTACATTTCTTACAGTAAATGAGGGCAGGGTTAACCCATTAAGTACAGAGAGAACCTGGGGAAATTAATCTAATTGAACCCCTTGAAAAATGCACAAAAAATTACCTACTGTTATGAGGAGGCCACTAGTATTTGGTAATTTCATTTAGCAAATCTTGATTAGAAAAGATTTGGAATGACAGAATCCAAGGGTGATTGAAGTTAGAAGACACCTCTGGAAGTTGTGCGGTCCAACCCGCCTGCTCAGCTTCTGTTTGTTGCACTTCATTCCATGTTCTGGATGCCAGCAGAAACAGAATCATGAACACATAGATGCTGCTGAAGAGAGCTAAATCTATTTTGGAGACATCTGACAATGGTGGAAGAATGTCACACATTTTATTTAAATGAGAGTCCCTGCCTTCCCCTCAGTGTTGTGCACTGCTCCCCTTCTTTGGTCTCCGGAGACATAAATCCTGTGCTGCTGCACAGGAGCCCAGATCTAGGCTGGGGCTGGATCTGGCCATCTCTTTTGTAATGTGATGCCTGTGATATAACTGTAATATATTATACCAAAAAGCCAAAATGTCACAAACTTGGTTTTTCAGTTACAACTCAAATACATTTTTATATTAGCAGATTCAAATATTTCAGTAAGACTCTTGCAGTGTTTAAATTTTTGAATTTTATTTTTAATAATCTATATTTTCCAGTGCAGGCCAAAAATAATGTTTGTATATCAAATACTCCTCTGGGATGAAATTCCTTCTAACACTGTCATGGGTAATTACCCATTTATTACAAATCCCTAAGTCAAGTAGTATGATTCTTTTTAAAATCTCATACTATTTTCCTGTTTTCTGTCTTGGCTCCAGAATTTCCATGATATTAATTAATAATCTTATTTTTTTATTGTAACACAAAGTAAAATAAAAGTCTTGAGTTTTGTGTTTGTTAAGAAAGTGTTGAACTTTTGTTCCCAAATCCAAACCCAAAATACATTCTTGTGTACAACTCTTTAAGTATTCAAAAATATGCTTCTCAAATGATCTCATGGGATTTGAATGCCTTGCATTAGCGGTTTATCCCACATCTGGCCTCCCTGGAGTCAGGGTTGAGGGATGAGGTGTGTGGGAGGTGTGTGTCAGGTTTCCTTCCACAGCTGTTTCACTGTCACTAAACCAGGTGGCAGTCAGAGCATTGCCTCAAAGAGAAAGGGATGGTTTGCCCAGGGCTTTCTGCTTTGAAAATTTTCAAAGAACCTGTAAGATTTTACAAAATATCATAATATGTGGAGATGCAGTAGTTTGCATGGCAGTCCTCAGCAGCCTGCTGGAGCCTACTGTGGTGTTTGCAGGGTTCCTCCTGGGGGAGAGTGTGTGGTGTTTGGGTCTCTGCTCCAGGAAGCCTCGTGGTGGAGGGCAGCTGGAGGAGGCCCTGCCCTGTGGTGAGGGCACAAGGCAGGAGTCACAGTCACAGTCACAGAGTCAGTCACAGATTTACAAACACATGCTGATGTAACATCCTCTGTTTCATGCTTTATGAATATTTGACTCAAGATGAAACTGAGATTTTCTTAGTCCGGTGCAATAAAAGTAGACAAGTACAACTTCCACTCCCGTCCAGCAATGTCCCGATTTGGAAATACACTTTTGATACGAAAACTTTCCCTGGGGCCAGGATGGGTCTGAGAAGGAAGAGTGCTTATCTCTGACAGACTGTTTTTCTCTTCAAGGTTATGGTCCAAGTCACCTACCCTGAGAAGACAGGGTCTGCATCTGAAGCCCGCCTTGTGATTAAGGGAAAAGGAAAGGTTTAACAGGCAGTTTAACAGACAGTTGCTCCTCTAATAGTTGGCTTAGGTTTCTGAATCATGGCCTGTAGTTAGTTATCCATCCCAAGGCCCAGTGACTTGTAAAGTGTTTGTAATTCAGAAATTTGTCCTCAATGTGGGAATAAGGGGCTCTAACTCATATCAGCATGTTACAAATGCTAAGGACAAAAGTACTCAAAAATATCTTGTAGATATCAAACATGGAACGTGTTTTGGGGCCTTTTCCAGAAGTGGTTACAGATGATACTTCTACATAGAACTGTTATGGCTGCAGATATTGGTGTTTCAGAATAGCAAGACTGCTCCTGCTCCTCCTTCATGAAGTGTTTCAGCATTTCCAGCCACCTGGCGAATCTTTCAGTGAAAAGCTTTTTCTTTCAAGAAACAGTGAAAGTTGATTTTTCTTTGTCATTACAGCTTTCATACATTGTACTGTATGTGAAAGGAGAGGAAATTTCAGTCTTGTGCCTTATTAGCTAAGCAGTTTTGGAAGAAATAGTTATGTATGCTTCAGCTTATTTCTTCTGGGAATGTAGAACTGTCACAATGGCTAAACAGAACAAAGGGGATCATTGCAAGTATACTGGCAAATGGAATAGCTCAAATCAAAGGATTAAAACATTGCAAGACTCACATGGTTGATCAGAAATGAAGAAGAATATTTAGGAAATTATATTTATTTATAATGTGCAAATTTGCTTTTCACTCACTTTTTCCTGCCATTATCTGGGAGTAAAATCTGATTCAACATGAACAGGAAATGGTTGTACAAGTTTTGATGTGACAGTGCCACCTGCTGTTACGTTATGCAACTTGAAAATAATTTTTTGATTAGTTTAGAAGCTTATTCCCACCATCAAAAGATGCACAGGAAAGTTTAGGAGCTGTGGTGCTGAGCTGGTAGGTTTGTGCTGGTAGCTTTAGGTTGTATTTGGTACTATATTAAAATTATTCTTTTTTTGTATTTAGCTAATTTGAGAGACTGGAGTAATTTTGTTGGGAGGGACTCACACATACTCATTCCTCTGAGACATGACTGATGAACATTTGTATCTCTTAATGGCCTGTAGAAGGAGGAGTCCATAGGGAGAATTAAAGGAAGCTACACCATTTCCTTCTCCCCTGATTCAGGACCTCAGCCTGGTGCATATG
Source organism: Dicrurus megarhynchus (assembly GCA_013399195.1). NCBI lineage: Eukaryota > Metazoa > Chordata > Aves > Passeriformes > Dicruridae > Dicrurus > Dicrurus megarhynchus. Next base: position 1,479,707 of record VXAD01012658.1, on the reverse strand, counting down.
CTCTCTGAGTGCCCACAGCATTTGGCACTTGTCTAAAGTCTGCAGAAGCCTAACTGCAGCTCATGTGGATCTCAGGAGCTTTCATACCTTGGCTTGCTTCATACAGCAGTTCTGGATGGACGAAGAGCAGATCTGTGGGTACTCAGGGGGCCTGGTTAAAACTTAGGCATATTTAGACCATAGGCATCTCTATAAAACAAAATTCTTTGAAAAGAAAGATAGAGTTTGGATTAAAGCACCTGCAGTAGGAGTCGAACATCTCATTCTCCATCCTTCATTGTCCTTTTTAACCCTCTCTAATTATGTTCTACCCATTATGAATAGAAGAGTGGGGAGACACCAAGGCAGCACCATATATTCATGCTGTGGATGCACCTTGGATTTATAATGAGCTGTTCTATATTATTTTCTATTTTTCTGTTTCTATTTTTGTATTTTTCATTTTGTGCATTAGTTTATTTTATGTAGACTGATTTTCCTTTGTTATTGCTCACCATCACGACTTTCTTTTGCTATTTCCCTAACCCCACCCACTAGACTGTTGCTGTTAGAGCCCTGAATAACTTAGAGGCATTACAAAATGAAATCACTTAAGCATTGTTTCATTTTCCAGATCATTCTTGAGCATGTTGAAGTACAAAGCCTCACACAGATATCTTGAGGATCCTGTTGTTTTCCTCCTTCTACTGAGGAAAAAAAGTAACTCAATCTTACTTTTGCCTTACTTTAGTTTTATAGGTTTAAAGCAGATCTTTATCCCTGTGGGGACTTCCCTCTTACTTCACAACAGCTTACTCTCCGTAACTGCCTTTGGTGGACAACTCTGATGAGTGCTTTCTGGGGATCCTGGAGGATTATACCAGATAGATTTTTCTACCATTTATTTGCGAGGTATGGCTTCTCTTTACAAAGCTATGTTGATTCTTCCACAAGATGCTTTTATCCAAGTATCAACTTTTTAATCCTACGGTTTATTATACTGTCTAATAATTTGCTTGGTACAATTTCAGATTTACTTCGCTGGGGTTACCAGAATCCCTTTAAAATTTTTTTATCATGTTTACTACTTTCTATGCTTGATACTGAGGCAGTTTTAACTGCATCGTTACATATGGCATGAATTGATTTCCTTTAGAACTTGTGGGGAATGGAATTGCTTGTCTTTGGCTGTCTTCTCAGCCTAGATGCTATATTTACAGCGTCCAAAAATATAGTCTCAGAATTGTCTGCGAAGTGATGTCTCATAATTATATACTTGAGCAATCCCACATCTCCTACCTCCTAGATTTGCAACTTTTTAGACCTGTCTCAGCATGTCACAGCAATGCAGCTGATGCTGTCTTGGTCAGGAAGTGATACTGTAGTGACATTACTGCCTGTAACAGATATTTTGTGTGATGAGCTGATATGGCAGATTCATTTGTCTGCTTCGACGCTAAGTATTCTTTTATAAACTACTTCTCCGTTAATGGAACAACAGCATCTCTCTGTCCTCTATACATCTTGGAATGGCAAAATCTCTGCAATAAGAACATGTGCCAATAAAGAGATTTTTGGAATTAGTGAATATTAGTGATGAGTATTTCTCAATATGCTATTAAGCCCTTATCTGCATTTTCAGACACCTATCTAGATTAATTTAAAATTACAAATGTTAGAAAGTAATTTTCTTTCGTTACCTAACAAAATTTTTGTAGTCATAACTAAATCTACGGTTATTAAAACCATACTTATGGACAGTACCGTATTTTCTTAACACATGACCAGTCAAATAGCTCTAGCAATAATTAAGGGATCAATGATACACATTGAGAAAACTTCAGAGAACTTAATGAGTTAAGTTTCCCTGAGATTTTTTCCTCAGTTGTGGACTTCTCCATGCAAATATTGGCTTATTTCCTTCCTTTACACTGTCTGTACTTTCAAACTAAGGTAGATGTTGTCTTACCTTTTAAAATCTACATTCCTCTATTTCTAGGATTGTGTTGACAAAATTTTTGGTCAAAAGTCATTTTTTTATCAGTATGAAAAGTCTTCTAAATTCCTCATGCTTATTACTGGCATGCCTATGTCATTGATGGTGCTAAACAATCTCAGACTAAGGGAGTTTATGCGTACCTACCTTAACCTTAGTCCTCACAGATCCTGTACTACTGAAGTTTCATCAGCAGCACTTTAATTCACCTTAGCAGCTACAGAAGACTTTGAGTAAAATTCCCACACAAGTGTGCACAGAGCACCTGAGATTTCAGTTTAAAGTAACTCCATTTATATGCATTCTGTTTACAGCATACGGCAAGAGTTTCTGTATCATAACATGTAATAGGTTCTTGATAGGATTTACTGGTTTCCTTCTAGGTTACCAGAATATTAGGTGTTAAGGACACTGTCAAAAATGGAAATTAATTGCCCAGTCATTTATTCCTTGTGCTCACATGGACCTGTTGGAGTGAATCTGGAGGAGGGCCACAAAGATGGTCAGAGGGCTGGAGCAACTCTCCTATGAAGACAGGAGGACAGAATTGGATGAAAAAGAAAAGGCTCCAGGGATACCTTGAAGCAACCTTCCAGTGCCTGAAGTGGGCCTATAAGAAAGCTGGAAAGAAACTTTTCCAAGGGCCTGTAGTGACAGCACAAGGGAAATGGTTTTAAACTGAAAAGTCAACTTGAATGAGATATTAGGAAGAAATTCTTGACTGTGAGGGTGGTGAGGCAATGGAACACGTTGCTCAGGGAAGTTGTGGATGCTCCATCCCTGGAAATGTTCAAGGCTGGGCTGGATGGGGCTTTGAGAAATCTGGTCGAGTGAAAGGTGTCCCAGCCCATGGCTGGGGGTTTGAAACAGGATGATTTTTAAGGTCCCTTTTAACCCAAATAATTTCATGATTCTGTGATTTCTACTCATGCCTGTTTGTAGGAGATTTTCAAATAGTGGATGGAAAAGCTGCATTTGTGTAGATCTCTTCCTGATTCATATGTGTGTAGGCCTAACAGAAATTGCAGTTCCCATGTGAATAAATTCAAAATTCTGGTGATATTCCTTTGTATGGGCACAATGAAGCTGACCTTTTTCAAAACTGGTGAAAAACTCAGAATTGAAGTACATTCACTTATAAGAATTTTTTTAATTCCTTCTTTGCTAAAAACACATATGCATTATAAAAAGATTAATAATTCTAACTGATATTAATCAAATCATGAAAGAGTGAGCAACTTAAAAATCACATTAGTTAGACCATGCCAGATATTAAATGCATGACATGCATGATGCATTAAAATAAAACCAACAAACCGAGACAATTAATTCAAATGGCTTTCTACACTACTACAATGGGAGTATATATTCACATCATGCACCCGTTCTGCAGCTTTCTTTGTTAAAACCACATACCACTGAGAATGTGAAATGCGGCCAGAGCTGATAAGACAAACAAATGATATCTTTCAGTAATTTAAGTAACTGATTCTTCACAGACAAGCAGTGTTCTAGGCAATTTTACCTTTGGTGTAACCGTATTAACGAGACTAAAATTGGTGACCTAATAAAATAAAACTTAAGCAAGGTGTAATTTTCTCTGTGTCCAGGAGGAAATCTTGCTATATATCAGTGTAACATATTTACAATAAACATTTGACAGTGGTGGACTGCTAGTGTTCTTAAAAGGGACCAGAGATCTTGAGTCACAATCAAGGACATTGCAGGAACCCCATTAGTAGAGCCACAGCCCAGAGAAGATGATAAAGGAAGCCACATCTAGAGAATTTTTAGTTTCAGGGGTGTGGCGATCTGCCTACCCACTGCTTTTCTTATCCCATATTGTTCCACCCCCCACTTTCCCCTGCCCCTAGCCCTGGCCATCCCTCGGGTTCTCTCTATTGGTTCCTGTATCCCAACCCCGCCCATGTACCACCCCTGAGCCCTTAGAAAAGCCCCTGCACCCGGAACAGGAGGTCGCTCTGCCTCTGGGTGTCATTGGGACAAGATATGAGATTAAAGATCCTCTAAAACCCTTCTGGAGAGACCCTTCTCGCCTCCTTCACCGTCACTGTCTTGTAAAGCTGGTAGCTAACCAGAGCAAGAGTGCGGGGCCGTCTGAAAAGGACTATGGGAGGATGAAATGGTTGCTTTGCCCTAAGAAGCCCCGCTGAGCTCCCAGGGAAAGCTGCGGCTTGCTAAACCAAACCTAGCAATACAACACAGGGGAATTCTCCTGTGCCGCACAGATACACACACACACATCTGTCTGCAGAGATCAGTGCAGAAAGCAGTGCTGTTCCTGGCAGCCACACAAATACCACCAGCACTCACACAGACATCGCCACCACCATCAGCAAGTACTCTTCCTTCTCTCGAGACCACCAGGGCAGAGGTTTCCTGGCAGGCATGCTCCCTGCCTCACTGCACCCTCTTTGTCCACCAGGACACACACAGCCATGGGTCTCTCAACCACCAGGGCAGTCTGCCCCCATCATGTCTGGCCAGAGTCCCTGCCCAGGGCCTGGGCCCAATTTGTCCAGCCTCCAGCCCTGACCCTGGTTCTGTCTCACCTGGCTGGTCTGGGTTGAAGTTCTTTAGCAGTTGTCCCTCAACTCATCACAGGGAAGAGAGAAAAAGCACTACCACAGTTGACTTACGTGTAAGCCACTGCTTTTATCCTTCCTCCTCTCCAGTTTCCCATGCTTCCTCCTGAAGTGAGCTTACAGGCACAATCTCTCATATACTGTCCATATAGTGTGATGAGGGTGGCTTCCAGCTGATTAAGATAATTGGCACATTTTGAATGATTACTATGTAGGAAGGAGGTCACTTAGCAAAAGGGGATAAACAAAACTATAGAATAGCATGGATTATATTTTTATCTTCCCCTAAAGAAAACAAAACTCACATTGCTGCTTTTGGCATTTCAATGAATGTATCAAACAAAACTGGACATGTACTGTCCTGATATTAGGTTGGATATTAGGAAAAAGTTTTTTACAGAAAGAGTGATAAAATTTTGGAATGGTCTACGCGGGGAGGTGGTAGAATCACCATCCCTGGACGTGTTTAAAAACAGATTGGATGTGGCACTCGGTGCCATGGTTTAGTTGAGGTGTTGGGGCATGGGTTGGACTCGATGATCTTGAAGGTCTCTCCCAACCTGGTGATTCTGTGATAGCACAGAGCATTCAACCCCAGGCATCAGTACAGGCTGGGGGATGAAGAGACTGAGAGCAGCCCTGCCAAGAAGCACTTGGGGTTGCTTGCCATGGTGCTCACCATAGGGCTAGCTCGGCTGGACCTGAGCACCGGGCAATCCCAGCCCACGGCTGTGGAGAAGGATGGAGGCCGACTGTTCGCAGGAGGACGGAAGAGGTCCCTGGTGAGGCTCGCCTCGACCACCGATGAACAGAGCGCAGAGATAGGAAGAAGGCGAGGGACTCTTCTTGGGGAAGCAGGAACAGGTTTATTGGCACCGAAGAAAGGGACCAAGAAGAGCACAGGACAGCTCCAGGCAAGGGGTTTTATACTCCGATAGCCAGGGCGGAACAAACATCTGATAACCAACAACAACACAGATGCAGGGAGGTACAAAGGCGGGAATCATTACACAGTAGCGAACAGGGAGAGGGGTAGGTGGGGAGGGTGGGTGTGGGCCAATCCAAACTGATTACATAACCCGGAGGAGGAGAGTGTGGCGGCCATTGCTTACGTGCAAGGTGCTGCGTCTTTCCCTCCAGGGCCAACAATTTTTCCCGCCAGGCTGCCTCAGGGCAGCCATGTTAGGGCGGGCGGCCATCTTATGGTTCCTGGACCCTTGAAGGGTCAAACCATTGAACCTTTTGACCAACAGGGTCCAGGACACCCCGGTGGGGACCATGGCTTACCGCAACAGTTGCTGGCAGATGAAAAGCTGTACATGAGCTGGCAATATGTGCTTGCAGCCGAGAAAGCCAAATGTGTCCTGGGTTGCATCAAAAGAAGTGTGACCAGCAGGTCAAGGGAGGTGATTCTGCCCCTCTACTCCACTCTTGTCAGACTCCACCTGCAGTACTGTGTCCAGCTCTGGTGTCCTCAGCACAGGAATGACATGGACCCGTTGGAGTGAGTCTAGAGGAGGGCCATGAAGATGGTTGAGGGCTGGAACGCCTTCCCTGGGAGGAGAGGCTGAGAGAGCTGGGGCTGTTCAGCCTGGAGAGGTCTCTGGGGAGACCCTAAAGGTATCTTTCAGTAATTAAAGGGGACTTATAAGAAAGCTGGGAGACAGAGCTTTTAGCAGGCCCTGTTGTGATAGGACAAGGGGTAATGGCTTTGAGCTAAAAGAGGATGGATTTAGATATAAGGTAGAAATTTTTTACATGCAGTGTGGTGAAACACTGGAACAGGTTGCCCAGAGAGGTTGTGGATACCCCATCTGTGGAAACATTCCAGGTCAGATTGAACAGGGCTCTGAGTAACCTGATCCAGTTGAAAATGTCCCTGCTAAGTGCAGGGGGGTTCGACTAGATGAACTTTAAGGGTTCCTTCCAACCCAAACTGGTCTATGATGGCATGATTCTCTGATTGTCTTAAAGTGCAGATATCTGGAGGAATGGACTGAAGGGAATATGAGATTAATTTAGGTGTTTGCTTGTTTTTTTTCTCTCCATTTCTTTCGATTAATTGACTACAGAGAAATGTGATTGTCTCCATAAAATGATCCAGTCTACTTAAAACATGTTTCTGTTACATCCATTGAGAGTATAGGGAACCAATACTTAATGTCAAATGCTTCCAACCATTTGGGATACAGCATACTTGATTTTTTCCTTAGAATGGAAAAGGCATTATATGGCTATCTGATTTTTGTACAATAGTCTACAAACTAATGAAATTCGCCAGGTTCAGGTGTTCAGGCTGCCCAGCTCATATTTTGCCCCCCTGAAAAGTAATAATTAAGTCAGGACTGAACAACGATTTATGGTAAGCTCACGTCAGCTTCCAGCTGACCTGTGTCTTTTGAGTACTTGTCCACTAAAAACTGACTAAATGAACTTTCTTGTGAATAAATTTCCTAACCAAAAAATTATTACATCAAAGGCAAATATCACCACTATGTTAAAAGAAACTGGCAGTAGTCCTGACAGATCTAAACTTTTGAGTGTTTCCAGGAACATAAATGAGGCTTCTGTGCTTTTCGCCCCAAGCCTGGGTTGTGATGAATGTTCTTATCTTAGCAGAGAAGGTCTCTCTATGAACGGTGGGTGGTGCATGCAGATAGTCTCAAGGGATTTCCAAGGTAAGAAGAAGCTTTAGTAAGGTATGTAAATAAAAAATTGCCCTGGAAAGTAGGTAGACTAGTCTGCTGCTTCAAATAGTAAGTGGATTTTGCATGTATAAATACTGATCTAAACAGAATGTAGGTTGATGAGATCTCATTTTTAATTAACTTCTTAAGAAATTCAATTGTTGTTCTTTCACCAGTGACACTGACATTAGTTTTATTTTCCTAGTTGCAGCCTGTGACATATATTCCAAGAAGATTATTCTTTCCTGAAGATTTTTGCCTCATTTCAGTTAAAACTGAATTTCATTTCTACTGAATAATTAGCTCTGTCTCTGATGTGTCTGGGTTAGAAAATAGCAAGTATTATTTTAGAGGATGAAGAGGAAAGAAAAGGATTATTTTTCTTTGACTTCACTGCTTTTGTGTTCTAAAAGCTTTCTGAAAGTTGCCAGGAATTTCTGTAAAATCATTGACTGAAGGGTGTTATAAAAACACAAGAATGCATCATAGTTACAGAATGTAGTCACCTCTCCTACCTTCTCCCTGCTTCACAGAAAACTACTTTTTGATTGATTAAATGTTTCATCTTTGGTTCAGCCTTTAATCTGTCTTAGCTGTCAGTAGTTCTGAGTGAAATTGAAAGAAATGTTCTCACTTAATTTAACAAGTTTCTATGTAGTAATTGAAATCACCTGAAATCACATTCTTTAACCTGATTGAATGTGAGGATACAGTTAATCAGGATGCCCTGTGCATTTGGTGTTTCTTAAGGGGCAAGGAAGAGTAGCGTTAGATAAATACTTTTTAAAGCAGATGTTAGGAAGGGACAGTAACAGTGAAAATTCAGAGACCCACGGTACACTCCTTGAGCGTCCAAAGCCCAACATATGCCTTCAATTTAAGATCTAGGAAGAATTTCTCATATGTCTTAAAAGTAGTCTTCAGATATCTTCAGAGATGCCTTATAGGTATCCTAAATAGGTTATCACATGAAAGAGTGCAAATAAGTTGCAACCTCTGCAAGGGTTCTGCTCGTGCAGTTGCAGCTGCTGAAGAGGTACCTAGTATTAGATGCCCTCATATTCTGTGGAGATCAATGGTAACCACCTAGCTTAAACAGTCCTCTTAAAACAAGGTAATCTAGAAGCATTTACCTCCCTCTGTTGTCTTTAGAGGGAGTCTGAAAGGCGGTAATCAGTTAGGTGCCTTACTTTCCACAGCTAAGTGAAATGGAAGGATTAAGTGCTAGAAGTTGATTTAGTTTAAAAGCTTTTGAAAATAATGGTCTTCAAATGTGCAGTGTCAGACAACTTTAGCAATGCTACAAAGACTATGTGTGATTTGTCTTTAATCTATTTTTCACATTCCTTACACTCCAGACTTCATAATGTGGGGGCTTTTTGTCCCAGTAGGCATGTGACTTCCTGAGGGACAGTCTTATTTTGCTCTTGCTCTTCAAGGAAATTTAGACTTGTAATCACTGTAAGTGTTTTGTATCATATAAATAAATTAAAAACGGGGCTTCAATATGACCTGGAATTACAGTTTCACACCAATACCTGTGTCTTTTACTTGTACTTAAAATCCAGCTATAAGAACTCTATGTTGATCTTAAGCAATACATCCAATTGTTTCATTATCTGTGCTAAAAAGCTTTTCCCAAATGCATAACTTAAATCTTCTTGCTACGATAATTAGGTTAGTTTCATGTTTAGACATGTGGACACACTTGTTTCTTTCCTCTTTATGCTGTCTCTTACTTGTCAAGAATAGCATCAGATATGGGAGGAATTACTAATAAAAATATATTATCTGATTTATTATATCCAACCTATAGTGAACATTTTCTTCAGTGAGTTTTTCAGTTAGTTTCCATAGTTGCATCACGGCTACTGTTGTGAAACACAGGCATCTGTCAGGAAAATCAGTTTTATTTTAGGAAGGAAAATTCTGCTCCATGCTTTCCATGTGTCAATGTGAAATTTCACTCACACGACAGCTAGATTAAATTACTTTAATAACAGTGGCTATTTTGGTTTATTCTGGCTGGTAAGGGATGTCCAAATGCCCTTCATGAAAACTATCATCGACATATTCCCATAGCAAATTAATATCAGCTCTTGAATACTAAATCTAAACTTGAATTCATGAACTCTTAACATCTCTCTTGTTCAAGAGCATGTGGTTTTGACTTATTTTTTGTATGCGTCATTTGCTAAATGGCAAACAGTGCTAGATTCTACATATCCAAGGGTAGTTGAAGCGAACTTACCGCCTTAAAAATGCCCGTTTTGCTTCTGTGTGTATTTACATGACCTTTTCAATGCCTAGAAGTGTGTAAACTGTAGTCAGGAGGCTGGAAGATATTTATCCATATTGCAAAACCATCGTTATATTTGGCCTAATTGTTGGCAGCTTCATCAGGAAAAGGCCTGAAGACAATAGGTCTACCCCCAGAGCCCCTTCAAAGCAGTTAACCTCGGTCTGTCAGTAGTCCTTCTCCAGAATCTTGTCAGGGGCTGAGGGCTCCATGAGGAAGGCACTTTTCTCACCCTGACACTTCCTCTTTCTCTTCTTGCAGGCAGGCACACATGACAATACGCGTATAGAAATCATTCCATTCCTGAAAAGAAGTTAAGTATGAAACATAACAAGAATTTGAGAATTTTCTCTACTCTTACCAGACTTTAACTAGGGTGGCTCAAACATCTTTCATTTGACATATGGGGGGCTTTCTGCCTACGACAGTTTGATGCTAATGAGTCAATTTCTCTTCCTCTAAGATGTCTGCATTGTCAGAACTTGGTAGAAATCTTCCACAGGTACCCATGGTCCCAGACAGGCATTCCAAGTATTGAGTTGGTCTAGACTGTCAGCCAGATATTCAGTCCTCAGCTTCAAGATCCCAGCAGTCTCTCTAGCCTGCTCTGTGTTTTGGTGCCTAGGAATGCGTTTGAAGCCGGTGTGTGTAGGAAGATGTTGTGGTAGTGGTAGCACATGCATTGGCTAAATATTACTAATACTTGTATGTATGTACAGATCCCTGACAATTTTGATGAAGTAAACAGGGTTCTTATGCTTGTATTCACACTCCTGATTTATTTTTTTTTCTTATTAGGCAATGAAAGAAAGTAACTACAGCCTTCAGTTGTCTGTGATACTTGATTTCAGCACACTTAACTTGACATACCCTGATATTGATGTAAGGCTCCCAAAGAAATAAATTACATTTAACATGTGTCAGTAATTGCATCAGCTATAGAGAAGAGAAGAGAATAGAAGAAGGAAACTTCTTTCAATGCATCAGCTGAACCCAGACATAACAGAAGCACTGAACCAAGGACACTTGGGGAAACAACCAAGACAATGCCAGATTATGAAGAATAAAACAAAGCCATCTCATCCAACTAGGCAAAGGGTGGGATCAGAACCACTGTCTCAAGGAAGGCACCAGCTCAAAAGAAGAGGATGCAGCATGTGAAATAATTCGCAGGAGAAGTAAGAGAATCATTTAACCAATAGAAGATAGAATACTATTTAATAAGAGAACACTGTGATTTGTAGGCAATGAACATTATTCCCTTTGTTAGCTAAAATGTGTAAATAGTGAAAATTTTTATAGTCAGTGTGCTGGCTTTGTGGATTTGCCATCCAGAGCCCCTTTCTGCACAGAACTATATGTAAATCAAATGCCTCGACTCTGTGTGTGGATTGGCCTCTTGCACACAGAGTGAGGGAACCTGTTCTGGAACAACAAGATTTTGTTTTCATGAGAACAGCACAAAATTCTTCTAAAGGGTATTGATTCTGATTCCTGATGTTGTCACAAAGCTTCCAAACATTTTTGTTACTGTAAGACATGGGAAGTAATAATTTTTTTCCTCCTACTTCATTTCTGGTGAAGAGAAGCGAAGTGAGAGGCCAAGAGTGTGATCAGCGTGCAGCTGCAGCACGGGCAGGCACCTGCTGGTGACTCTGGTGCCCTGGCACCCCATGGGGTGTGCTCCAAGTGTTCCTCACTAAACATCACTGCTGCTCTTCCACTGTTTGTGTCATGCGTTTGGGAGCCAAGTGAGTGTGATTTTTGTTCCATTTCTGGTAAAAGGCCTTGTGTTGACAGTGCAAGGTCATGTTTCAGTAATTGTCTAGTGGTAAAGTGTTTATTGCCTGAGCTGTTTGAGCTTAACCTCTGGAAATACCGTCTGTGATATGGACCTGACAAACCATACATAGTGTGTAGAAAACAAAAACCTTCATGTCATATGGGGCTGGGAAATGATATTGTGCTACTTTCAAAGTAGATAGCAAAGAGTAAGAAGGAAGCAGGCTGTGAAAAGAAAACAAAAACTAGCTTTCCATGTGGACTCTCAGAGTCCTATGAATATCATTGCCCTACTAACAAAGGAATCAATGTGCTGCTGAAATACTATACCACTCACATTCCCCGCAGCCCTTCCCCAGTCTGCTGGAGGAATGCTGACAAGAGTCCAAGAAGCACTGGAAGGGTAAACATGACACCAGACAAAAGGGGTGGTTAAAAAGAAAAATATTTTTTTTTACAAAAATCTGGGGTGTCTTAGATGGTTGGGCGCAGTCAGCAGAAATTCATGATTTGTAAATCAGTCCTGGCTGGCCTGACTGCTTTGCATGACAAAGGACTTGGATTTTCAGATTACAGGACAGTAGTAGATGTGATTTTCTTTGATTTTATCAAGGCTTTCAACACTGTCAGCCACAATACTCTCATATCCAAGTATTCGGATATTACAGAGTGTATGGGTGGGCAACTAAATTGTAAAGAGACAAGTCGGATAGTTGGGCTCGGAGAGTGGTGGTTAGCAGGGTGGACTTTCTCTACCTGATAGGAACAGACAAGTTCTTGCAAGGATACTGCAGGGATCTGTCTGGTACACATCCCGTTTTATATGTAGCAACCTCGACTCTGTGATTATGAAATGTGCCCTCCTCAAGTTTGCAGATGATACAAAACATAAGGATCGACCTGTATGCTCAGTGTCCAGGCTGCCCTTCAGAACATCCTAGACAGGCTGGAGGATGGGGCCAACAGAGCAGATTTTGAAGGTCAACAGTGAAAACTGCAAAGTCTTGCACCTTGGAGAGAAGAGTTCCTGGCGTCAGCAAAGGCTGGGGACTGTGGGAAGCCTGTCCAGGGAGCAGTTCTGCAGAAGAAGAGCTGGGAGGCAGCAAGCTGAACAGGAACCTGTGTGCAACAAAGAAAAGCAACAACAGCCTAGGCTGTATTTCCCTTCCAGTCGGCACTGTTTAGATCACATCTAGACCACTGCATCTAGGATTGGGTACCCCAAATACAAGAAAGATGTTAATGAACTGGAGCAAGTTTATCTGAGGCCCACCATGCTGTCAGGGCTGTAGCACTTGCCATATGAAGAGGTGCTGAGGGAAGGGGGCTTGTTCAGGGAAGAAAGAGGTTGCTGGGGGGAACCTAAAACCAGCTGGTCAGTACTTAGAGGGAAGCCATGAAGAAGATTCAGTCAAGCTCTTCACAGCATTGCCGGTTGGAGGAAGAGGTGTGGGAGACTTTTATTTAAAAGCTTTTTCCCCATGAAGGAAATCAGTGCAACAGGTTACCAGTGAGGTAGAAAAGTCTTCATCCTTGGTGATTTTTGAGACCTGACTGGATAAAGCCCTAAAAAACCTGTACTGATCTCATTGCTCACTCTGCTTGCAGAGGTTTGGATGACAGATGCTGAGTTTTCTTCCATTCTCAGTTATCTATAATTAGCACAATTTACTGTTACTTGTTGAGGAGTTACTTCTTCCTTTGAGAACTTTTCATCAAGTCGAAGGGACCAGTTTTGCCACTCTTCTTTTTCTTTAAGAAACTTAATGAATACCCTTCCGAAATTTCTAAAGCAATTATTGGATAAAACTGATGAAAGTAATGGAATATAACATTCTTAGTAGCTTTTAGTGATGATCAGTTTTACCACAATATTTGTGATTTTGATTTTGTATTTCTAGTTTGCTGTCCTTTCTTGCTGGAAGTCTCTAGGTAGACATACAATTGGTTATTAGGTGATTTCAGTACTTTAATTAACTATTATCTTTAATTGTGTTTACAAAAGCTCAGGACAAACAAACCTTCTCTAATAGGTATGGGGATGTTGACATAATTGTGCATTAATAATGTTGTTAATTATATTTTGCACAAGAGTAGCATCCCTAGACACCAATCAGGTGTCTAGGAATTGTATTTTGCTAGGCAGCAAGAAAACAGAATGGTTCTCATGCAGCACTAATTTGGCATTGTGGAAGTTTTGCAGAAGGAGAATGATGGAGGTTTAAAACATGGATTTGTATGTGCCTAGTCCTCAAATCCCATAAGGGGATGTCCAAAACTACCAAAGGATGGCTTAATGGCTTGCAAGGGTATTGACATCTGACAAAAACTTCATGCAATTTCAGTAGAGGAAGATGGTTTGACATGGATGAATTCTTTTGTTGGTTTTTCTTTTTCCTTTTTCCAGTAAGAATTGAAAAATTTCAACAAAATGGGAACTTGTCAAAGCAGGAAATTTGCTACAGAAAAAGTTTGTTTTGAAAAGAGTTGTTCACTTCTGTCTTATAACTAAATTCTGGAAGGTGGAATGAGGTAGATGAGCTGTTAGACCTGTACTAATCCTCAGTGTAAAGCTCCTGATGTTTGTGTGCACAAGAACAGAGAAACACTGATGAATAAAAAGAAAAACCTTTTAGACTAAATTTAGAGTTGCCATAAAATCATGTGTGACTGACATCTTCCCTTTCTGCATGGAACTAAGAGACAGATCCTACTTATGCTGGATGCTAATATGCAATTTATTGTGCTAGCAGTGCATTGTGTCTTGTGCCGCCTTAAAAACTCCATGGGAATGCAGCAGGTGTCATACATTGAATAATAGGTGTATACTTGAAAGTAAATACTGTTTCTTCCAGACAACAAATTCTTCTAGAGGCCATAAGAGATGCATTCTGCTTACCTTCAGTATATTTCACAGCCATATTTTTCCTGCTCATTATATTTTTCACCCTCCTATAATCATTTGAAAAAAGCTGACAAAGATAAATGCAAAACATGCTATGTTCAGCAAGCATTGTAAAACACTCCTTGAGGTGTAAAGATGTACTAACAGAGTGAAAAAAAAGAACTTTCTTGTACAGAGATGAAAGAGAAAGTTACTACCTGTAATTAGTTTCTGAAGCTGTACTTTGATATGCTTGTAAATTAGTATAGTCACTGGAAAGAGATGGCTACTCTTAACCTCCTTTATGCCTCCAACTATTTATTTTCACTCTCTGACAACATATTTAATACTAATACAGCATACTTGCTTGCTTTTCAGAAGGCCAGTGCTTGAGCTGGTTTACTGCATGCCTTCACAGATGCAAACGCTGGCCTAGTGTGAGGAGAAGGGAAACTAGGACAGGAAGAGGAAGACAACATGAAGACAGAGTCTCTTTTTACCAGATGCACATTAAAACCAAATGCACATTAAAACTACAGATCATTAGTAAAATAGTATTACACAATTCAGGTCCAAATAATATGCAGATCAGAGCAAAGAACTGAAGCATAGTTTATTTCCTTAGAGGAGTTTGTTGAAGTATTGCTACAGTTATTTTATACATTGTGGTACTGGCCAGTGATAATGGCTTCCAGAATCACTGTTCCTTCCCATCCTTTCCTTACACTCTCTGCAGTACCACACCATGAGGTGCTGCAGTGGGAAACAGGTACGAATGACAGTCATCCGTCAGTAAAAGAAGAATAGCACTTCGTCATTTTTTAAAGCCAAAACAGTTCCTCATTCTAGGCTGCAAGGTGGACCCACAAAGGACTGTGTTGTCATAACCAAGGGTCCTGTATTGGACCACAGAATGGATGAGCATAATTTGATAGGCCTAAATCCCAGCTTTTCAAAACTGGATTGACTACAAAAATTTCTTTACTCCCAGTATGTGGATGTCTTGTTTTCTTATCAGAGAAAAAGATACTGGAAAATAATGTATGAAAAGAAAATGGAAAGTGTTACAAGAAATAAGAAAATATGCTCAGATGACAGGGAATGTGTTAGGTTTTAATAGACTTACAATATCAGCCTTGTAAATTGCAATCTCCCCCACTGGATTTTATATTAGGAATAAAAAGAATAAGAAACGTACTAACGCCAATCTTAGTAACAGCCTGAAAAAGTATATTTCAGTTCAAGTAACTCCTATACCAGAATGAATGCCAAAAAGATAAAAAATATGTATTTTATGTCACTTTTATTGTATAATTTAAAATATTAACTTAAATTATTCTTAATTTAAAATGTGGAACAATTAAAGTATCAATATTCAGTAAGCCATTGTAAGGCTCTACTCTCTTGGAGACTCCCACATACTGCTTAGATAAATATTCCACTTATATGCAGAATATTTATCTTGGAGGAGTCAACAGAAGATCTACAGCAACTCTAGAGGTTACTTGTAAAACAAAATTAATTTTATGGGAAGACTGTAATTAGTATGTAGTGCTCAATTTTACTCACTTAAAACCACAATTCTTGGTCTTTGTTTACTGTAGGATGCTGATGTGTAATCAGTTTCTCCATTTGGGCCATCCATGTATCTCTGAGAAAACCACAGATCTATACCGTTCCCACATCACACATAAAACTTTGCTGGATTTTACCATATTGCTCTAAGAGTGGGCTCCATGGTAACAAACAGATTTTCCTACTGCACTTAGGTAGCTTTATGCCTACAATGAAAATATAAGTGTTGTATGTTACCAAGTTGAGGTTTAATGAAACCTCATGGATATACTGCAAGACATTTTGCATGTCCAGCCAATCTTTTGCCACAGTATCTAGGTAATGTGGGCCCAGGCAGATGTAGTTAGCTAACCAAATGACTCCTCATAAATTTATGCATATAATTTATTATATACATACCAAACTGGTGTTGGTGATGGCAGTTAGCCTGCCAAGTACTCGGTGCTGGATAACTTGCACACCATAAATTTTCTTGTTAGATCAGCTTTTCTTTTTCTTTCCTTTCCTATATTTAATTTTGTGACTCCCCATCCTCTAATTCCCAGCTTTCACAGCACCTAATATTGTCCCAGTCACTGTTCAATCATGTGGGACTGGGAGTGAGGATGTAGGATCCCATGCAGGGAAGGGAGTGAGAGAGAGATGAGTGAGTGATCTTCACTGCCCCTCCCGCAGCACTGCTCTGCACCTGTAAGCCAGGTGCTCTGAACACAGCTGCTCTTACCCTCCCTCTCAGCACTGGATTTCAGCATCTCCCCTCTTGCTTTGCTTTTATCCACCTCTTCTTGCACAGCCCAGGCTCTGGGGAGCATTTTTGTTCTTGCTCTTGCCTTCTTGGCAGGTTACCAGGAGCAAAGCACATCTGGCATCATCCCTCTCCCCAAAGAAAAGTTCTTCTCACTCTTTGCCCGTAACATGTCCTAGGAAGAAGGACGTTCTCCAGTAGGAGGAGATCTGGCTGCAAATTACCTTTCCAAAAGATGAGCTTCTAAACTCATGTGAGAACTGATAACAGCTATAGGAAGCATTTTCTGTGATGTTTGAGATGTTATGGGAGTCAAGGGAATACACACAGGAAGTGCTGTACCTCCCTACTCAATTCTCCAGATGCCCTACAGAGGTTGTGTAGCTGGTACCAAATACCACAGCAGTGGGTGTGGGTGGCAGGAATAACCAGAAATGTCTTGCACTAAACAGCGTCTTAGGGAGTATGCTTGAACAACAAATTGTCCCTAGGAACTCATAGTGGTTATTTTCTCAAAGTATTTGAATTAGCCAGAAAAAAGCGTAAATGAATGAATTACAATGTAATTATGATGTTTCCTAGCTTAATGACTAAGATTTTTTCATGAATTAATGCTTCTTAAAAGAAGAAAACATGATTCCATTAGTTTGATTCTTTATATGTCACCTACCATAGAAATTACTTCTCTTACTGTTTTGTTGAGACCAATGGCATATTCATGGTTGAAGAATAGCTTTTGGAAAGGATCTTGCCATCAGTTTCCAGGAACCAAAAATAGCAAATTGAACCATTTCTTTTATCTGTAAATGTAAAAGGAAATTTTAACAAATTTCCTGATCTTGGTCTTCAGCCATCAAGACCTTTTCTACTGGATCAAATTACGTTTTGAATATATTATTTTCTTTCTAAAAATTACTTATTTACTGAAATAAAACAGAATAAACAAACTAAATCACATGGTTTTTTAATGCAAGTAATGCATTTTCTCTGTTTTATTATGGCTTCATTTTTATACCTATCTTATTTTTTTCCACTCTTTTACTGATGAAATATGGTGAACAGAACTGTCATAGTAGCTTCATCAATGATTACCAGTCTTTCCAAAGATGAAGCATTGTCTCCTTCCCTTTTTCAATTGTTCTCCTGTGTTCGTATTCAAAGATTCAATTAGGTTTTTTTTCACTTCTGTAAGGCACCAGAACATGTTAGTTCACTTATTCACTGCAAAGTACACATGATGTTAAAGCTAGCAACACTTTTCAGTATCTACTTTTTGGTAAGTCCTTGTATAATTTTGAGCTTTGTTTCAGTAAAGAAACTTAAAGGGGCAATCGCAACAAAGACATTCAGACCACACTGTATTCAGACCACTGACCTGTCTGTCGTCATTATTAGCTACTCTTAGTTCCTCAGGCATACTTATATCTCATTAGAGTCATAGAACCATAGAATGGTTTGGGTTGGAAGGGACCTCAATGATTGTGTGGTTCCAACCCATCTGCCATGGGCAGGGACACCTTCCACTAGACCAGGTTGCTCAAAGTCCCAGCCAACCTGGCACTGAACACTGCCAGTGGGTGGGGCATCCACAGCTTCTCTGGGCAACTGTTCTGGTGTCTCACCACTCTCACAGCAAAGAATTTCTTCCTACAATCTAACCTAAACTTACCCTTTTTCGGTTTAAAACCATTCCCTCTTTCCCTATCACTTTCTGCCCTTGTAAAACATGTTGCAGAGATTTCCCAGCTATCCTCAAATTACTTGCTTCAAAATCAGAAGCTGAACAGCCACTGTCAGTATCCCTATGCCCAGTTCGAAAATCTCTTCAGAGATGCAAGGCATTTAGTTTAGAAACAGTAATGAGAATCCAGATATGTTGCTTCTAGGATGTGAGCTGGTAATTCTTGATGGCATTTCATTCTGCTGAGTATACACATCTTTAATGTCCTATGAAAATTCTTAAATAAATTTGAATTTTATTCTAGATCATGGATCACTGGGCCTAAAACCATCAAATTGAAAATTTATGTAGGAAAATAATATTTGACAATGATTCCCCACTGTATTCTGAGATACACTAGTCAATTCTTAACCCACATAATTTAAAAAGTATTTTTAACTCTCATATTTTATACTGACAGTGGTGCAATTTGCTAGTTCTCCAGCTCATTACCCAGTGAATATTGTTTACTGAAACAGTTTGTTTTAAATCACATGAGGTTAGATTTCACTAATATAATCTCTATTTTAAAGATAGAGAGCCTTGAAAGTGACATGAGTAAAATTAATAATTAAATATAATTAATTGGACATTGTCCAATTGTTTGAAAAACTAATTTGAAGCAAAGATTATTTAACTGCTTTACAAATAAGTAGAAATGGATATGTGAGTACACATTCATGTGGATTTACTATATTAATGCATATTGCTATGCAGTAACTTTACATATGACCTTGAAATTTGCTGCAATTAATGGAGAAAGGGAAAGAAAAAAGAACCTTGGGAGAACAAACCATTTGTGCTTGTTTTTATAAGAACAGCACTAAATTCTTATGAATATGTGTAAAATCCCATTGTTTTCAAGTCCGTTTTATGTGTTCATAAATTAAGTAGTATTTTTGCTGTAAAGGAACATTTACATTTAGTTGTGTCTCATAACAGCAAGATCTAGTACTGTTTCCCTGGGCAAATACAGCTAGATGTTTTTCCATCTCTTGATTTGGATCAAGATCATTATGCTTCTGCCTTTTTCAAAATTTATTCAATAAGTAGGATATAACTAAGGAAGATAAGAAAGAGATTATAAGGTCCTGAGAAAATAATAGTTTTTTATTCCTAGATACACCAAGATGTTTTATGGCGTTTTCAAAAGGTGCACAAAATTGGACCAGATGAACTGCTCTTTCTAGAGTTGAACCAGGTTAGGAAATAATTGCCTCCAGCTTCTTGCTGCTTTCCCACCACAAAGTATTGCTCATTGAGGTGTGCCATCATGACTTGACTTCTCCTTAATCTTCTGTTCATGTCTCAGCAGGTTTATTAACTTGGGCACAGAATCACTCTGAAAATGTTTGATGAATTTCTGATTTTGAAGCTGATGAATTGCTGATGAATCCTTGCACCATATTCTGCTATACAGCATAAATAAACCTCAAGGTTGAACAGTGGCAGGTGTTGATGAGGGTGGAGGAGTGATACAAAGTGATGAACTCCTGGTTACTTGAAATGCCTTTTCTCAGTACAGTATTTTGAGACAACTGAGGTACAAACAGCCACATACAGAGATGTACTATGGATTTCAGGAAATAGGAATATTGGATTGTGCAATAGCAACCAGCTGGGGCAGAAATATCTTAACTCATACCACTTATGATCAGAACAGTATGCCTTTAAGCACTGTCTGTACCATGATCCATTTCCTTCTACCCTCATACTGGTGTAGTTAACTAGCACACTGATAATCTGGTAGCAGTTATTTCAGTAAAAACCTATCTTTTATTCTAGTTTCAAAGGTCAAGATCATTAATAAGAAGTACAGATATATTGATGCAGTTACATATACATTAGGGCATTTATGGAGATGGTTAAGTTCTTTAAAATATAGTATGTCTACACATAGAGTTATACAGATAGAAATGTTGGTAACATATATAAATATATGCCTAAGGTAACTGAGGAAATGACCCACTAAGTAAAATTCACATTTGGTAAAAAAAACTGCAGAAGACTCTGCGTATCTAAAGCTCCAGTTAAATTAATTAAATTAGTCTTTAGTAGAAGCTGCATAGTGCAAGTTTTGCGAATTTTCTCTGAAATTCACTCATTTTAAACATAACAGGAAGAAACAATTTTATTCTTATGCTGGTGAACAAGAATATGTGAAGGACAATAAGATTTTATGTCAATGTAGAAATCAGTTGTGGGATGATATTTGATGGACTGCCTGTCTGCAGGCAAACACAAGATGACAAGTCAATTATTTCAATTGTATTTTTGTATATTTCAATTATGTATTGCCAAAACATCAAAATATGAAGCAAGGACATGTAAATAAAGTACATCCTATAAAAGATGACAATTAAACACTTCTTTACTCAACATTGGTAAGGTATCGGGTGGAATTCTTAAACGTTTTTAGGCCTTGTGCATCTGTGAGCCTATGAGGCTTACCTACAGGAAAGTGATCCCATAGAAAACATTCAGAATGAAAAAGAACTCAGATGAATTGCAATTTTTTAGTCCTGAGAAGATTAAGAAAGTTTAGCCAAAAACATGGAAACAAGCAAAGAATATGGGAATACTGTATTTTCCATGTCTGCTTGTCTGCTGTGGAAGAGTGAGGAGGTTTGGTCAGCTCTGTAGCGATGAGGATTAACATGAGACAAACTTTCCAACAGTAGGTTTGGTGGAGCACCAAGATCTGAGATGTCTGTGCAATCGACATACTGATGAACCTGAAGAGCAGATCAGACGAGTGCCAGCCCAACATTACAGCCATGCAACTGCTCCTGCCTCAGAGTGGAGGGTCGAACCAGAGGATTTGTGCAAGGGCCTTTCATTGCTGTTGTACTGCAATTCCCACTGTTGTCTACAGTTATTATGGTTTTTTGTTCCCTATGTCTTATAGGTCCCCATTTGTCTGTGCTTCTTTCATTTATGATCTGTAGACTTTGCACAGTGCCCTGCACTGAGATCCATGGATGCAGTAGGAGCCATGATCTCCAGATAAACCTGGCTCAGCCCTGCTTCAGTAGGATGATCATCAGAACATGCCCTCTGGGCTCCCTATCCCCACACACCTCAGCACAGCTGGGATGTTAATCTATGAAAGGGGAAGAGCTGAGCTGCTCTGTGGTGGGAAAGACATCAGATGAACTCAAATTAGATGATTTCCTGTGTATCTATACACAGGAGATCTTATGCAAATCACATTGCAATATGTAGAAATGGAGTTCAGTAAGGGTGGGTCAAATCCACAATAGCTTTTTTGGTGAGGAAAGAAGAAAGTTGTCCTCTGCTTTGTTTTGGTGAGGCACTTTTCATCACAAACAATGTCTTTTTGATACTTTATTTCTAGAATGTGAAAGGCACAGAATCATGCCTTTTTTCTCCTTAGCCAAAACTCAGTGCATATATGCCAGGAAATCTCAGCACTTTTATCTCTTTGTTGTTGTTGTTGTTGGTTTTTTTTGTGGGTAGCTTTTACCCTAACAGCAAAGACTAGTCCTGGTTTGATGCTAAGCTATAATTAATAGACTCCCTGCCGCTCAGTTCCTTTCAATGAGCCTGACTGTTACCAATAGCATAATATAAATAATTTCAGATTCAGTCTCCAAAGCAGCAGCCTGAAGGGATCATAGCTAACATATCTTTGCATATTTAGTGAAACAAGCATACACCACTTGGGACTTAAAGTATCTTCTTTGGCTACATGTAGCAGTCTAGACAGTGGTGTTCTGCATAAAATAGTCTGGGAAGTAGTCTCAAAAGATGTTTTTTAATGTTTTCAATGTGTACTGATAAAATACCTTTAGAAATGGATGTGCTCCATAGTTCTTGTCAGGATAACACTGATTTTAAATTCACCTTCTTCATCAGTTCAGAAAGGTAAAAATCCTATTTAGGAATAAAAGAGAAAAAAAAGTAATGTTGATTTATACTTTTTCTTAAGACTCTGTGCCTCTGTTTTAAGTTATTACAGCTCACCAAGTATAGCAATTTCACAGTGCTTTGACTGAATACAGTTGATATTACCCCCTCACTTCCTCTTCATTCCATCATTTATTCCCTTAATAGTTTCACCTCTCTGCAATTTTTACCTCTGCAATCTTATATGAATGACATTTGTAATAGCTATATACCAAGTGGATGACACTGGAACTTAAAAGATGAATTTATTCTTCTGTGTGCACAATTGTGGGATGGTACCCAATGGGATTAAAGAGAAAACTGTATATTAAAATATCATAAAGTATTGAAAAGAGTGTCAAACAAATGGTAGCTGGTTGCATGGGTTACTGTGTATCACAAGCAGTTGTGTCTTGCCTTTTACACACATACATAGAGTTTAACACAGCCTTTTTTTCTGCAGAGTTCATAATAATTTCAGTGAGTGCTGATAACTTCTTCTGTCTTTTTTATCTGAAGTTAGGGAAGCCTGTCATTCCATAAAAGTAAATGCAAATTTAATCCCAACTGATATTAAAGTAATATAAGGTAGAATTTGTTTCTCAGATGGAAGAAACTATGAACAATCAATCTCATGGTACTTGGACCTTCAAGGAACTTCTGAAGTTAGAGAGTATCTTGACATGAGAAACACAGCTTTGTTTAAAATAATAAAGTTTGTTCCCAGATATAGGATCAAATTTTTAAGGATGCAAGTTTGCTGCAGTCTGCACAATGCAGATCTGAACTTGATCTGCTCATTATTTATATATGCAGAAATATTCAGTTAATTGTACATAAAGTGGTGCTCTGAAATGTACATACCTTGTGAAATTTTGACCAATGACATCTGTATTCTATAGACACTATTGCGAAATCTGAATGTCCCATTTGGGACAGCTTAAGTATTCAGAAGGATGCTATTTATTTCTGTTGAGTCTGTAAATATTGTGCTTAGAGCTCGGATAAGCAGACAGTGATATTTAAAAGAGGATTGACAGTGGTTGGGGATCTGCGTTGCCAGCACCAGCTTGTCACTCTGACCGCTCTTTTCTCATCATTGCTGAACTCCTGCTTCTGCTTGTTCCACAAAGGGCAGTTTAGAGGTGAACCCAAATATGAAATGCCTATGTAGAATGTCTTATGAATTAGGCAACCCAGGGAGATTTTAGGTATACCTTACATGGCTCCAGGTATGTCCATTCTAAGCCTCTATCCTTTGTGTTTCTTTTTCTTTCACTCACATTAATCACTTCAGAAATTTAGGTGGACTTGGTTCCTTGCTTTGTTTATTCTTTTAACTCATGTTGGGATTCCTGTCCACACAACCAGTCTTCTACATATGATAAGAATACACATCATAAAAACTCAATAGAAGATAATGCTCATGGGACTTTTGAGGTCCATGAGGAAGATTGTAAGTAATCACAGACTGTCAGAGAGAAGACATACATATTTGGATGTAATGTTCCATCATACTTAATTTTTATCAGCCACCTCCAGCTGTGTGTTCACTTGCCCTCAATAAGGGCCTTAAGACTAAACACTAGGCATAGAATATTGTAAGATTTTTCCTATTTGGTCACATTTACAACCTACCTCCTTCAGTGCCTGAAACTGGCAGTAGTGCCCAGTATTCCATGATGGAGGAAAATGTCTTAAGCATGAAACTGTAGTTTTAATTATAGTCCTGATTGTGCATATGAAGTAGAGACCGAGTGGTTTGTTATAAAATAAAAAGGCTGTGTAGTATTGGTCTGCTCAGAGGAATGGTGGACCAATGGTGGACCAATGGTGGACCAATGCCAATGTATTTATGCTCTAGGTGTGGGAAGGAGTATGGACTGATGAAATAGCAACTGTGAAGGGTTGCCTTGCCTGACAACTAAATATGAGTCAGCAGTGTTATGCTCTTGCAAAAAACAGTTTCTTTTCTGGTAAGTCCTGACAGGAGATCTGATGTGTAAGAGGTAGGATAACTAGTAAAATATCACCAGAATTACTGTGTCTGTTTTCTGTGTATCAAGTTTTAATTTCTCAGAAACAATTTTAACAGGCTGAAATACTTCAAATAAGGTAAAATCACTAACAAAAGCATGACCTGTGAAGAAATCTTGAAGCATTTTCAGGGGTTTAATCTGAGAAAGAGAAAACATGTGAAGGAATGAAAGTATAATATTTTAATGCATAAAGCAGAAAGGCCTCGACAAATCAGAGGACTGAGCAATTGCCAGCCGTATGAAGTTCCACAAGGGACAGTGCTGGATTCTGCACCTGGGATTGGACAACCCTGGGTGTACAGACAGACTGAGGAATGAGATGGTGGAGAGCAGTGCTGTGGAAAGGGACCTGGGGGTCCTGGCCAATGGCAACCTGAACATGAGTCAGCAGTGCCCTGCAGCCACGAGGGCCAAGTGTGTCCTGGGGGGCATCAGGCACAGCATCGCCAGCTGGGCAAGTGAGGGATTGTCCTGCTCTGCTCTGCACTGGGGCAGCTTCACCTCGAGTGCTGGGGGCAGTTTTGGGTGCCACAATATAAGAAAGGTGTTAAACTATTCGAGAGTGTCCAAGGGAGGGCAACAAAGATGGTGAAGGGCCTTGAGGGGAAGCTGTATAGGAGCAGATGAGGTCACTTGGTCTGTTCAGCCTGGAGGAGAGGGGACTGAGGGGAGACCTCATTGCAGTTACAACTTTCTTGCAAGGTGAAGAGGAGCAGACACCAATCTCTCTCTGTGGTAATCTGTGATAGGACCAGAGGGAATGGCCTGAAGCTGTGTCAGGAGAGGTTTAGGTTGTATATTAGAAAAAGGTTCTTCACCCAGCAGGTTTTTGGGCATTGGAACAGCTCCCCAGGGAAGTGGTCACAGCACCAAGCCTGACAGAGTTCAAGAAGTGTTTGGACAATGCTCTCAGGCACATGGTGTGACTCTTGGGGATGGTTCTGTGCAGGGCCAGGAGCTGGACTTGAGGATCCTTGTGGGTCCCTTCCAACTCAGCTTATTCTGTGATTCTGTGATTTTGTTAATAAATCAGAGATGACTAACTTTTTCATGATTGCCAGAGACAAAAGTTACCTTAATAATCAGTCTGCTCCAGGTTTTGAGTGATTTCTTGAAATGTCTCTGAGCCTAGTTTCCCTGTATCTCTGTGCTATGTGTACAGGGGCTGGAGGCTGGAAAGAGGAGAGGAGGTTATAAACAGGTTATTAGCCATAGGGAGTTGTCCTTCTTGCAAGGTACTCATACTGGGTTTTTTCCATTAGTCTTTCCATGGAACAATGAAAAAACTTCCAGTACATGGTTTGGGTTTCTAAGTCCACTGGAAGATTAGTCATAACTAAAGAATTTCATTATTACCATGGCTTTATCTTAGTTATTGAAAAACTTTAATGATTCTTCTTGCATTGAGTTTACCATGAGAAGAGTGGCAAATGTTTTGTGCACTTGACAGAAATTCTTTTGGGAGACGATTTGACTGTGTGATAGAAACCTTTTATATAACTTTTCTGGGTTAGCAAATATATTGGCTGTAGGGACAGATGGATTAGGGCTATAGTAAGTGTAGATATATCTGGATTTATGGAATAATAGTCCTTTCTGTCTGCGTTTATGAATTAATTGCCCCAAAACTCTGTACTAAACAAAGGCCATTGTCAATAGGGCCATAGATTGAGGGGGGCATCAGTGGCTGTGAGATAACCTAATACCGAGGCTCTGATTTTAGTGGCTGGAGGAAAAAACCTGTGAGACTGTGGGTGGAGAGACATGATGTTGGAGGACAAGATGTGTGAAGAGCAACAAGAAGTGGAGCAGCACAAGAATGAGAGAAGGTGTCCAGAATGCATGTGGTCCATAAGGTGAGAAATGTGCTTGGGTTCCCAAAGAAACACCCACCACCCCAATGCCCAGGTGTCTCAACCTGAGAACCTGGTGGGAAGAGATGTGAAATTGCCTCATTGTTCTCACCTTCAAAGGAATACTAGCCCAACATTTAGGTAAACAGATAACTGAGAGTAAGCACCTTCATGCATGTTTTAAACGTACAGCCGGAATTTCAAATATGCTGTTAATGTGCAGAGTTTTCTTGAAAGTGATTTGATGCTTAAAATCATAAAGGAATCTAGAGAATATTTTTAGCACTTGATTATTTGTTTTAGGTGTTTTAGTCTTTTAGCAAGGACTTTAAAATAAAAATGTTCTTGAGCTGAGCTTCTGTTCCTAATGAATTGCACAGTTATATTTGCATTTTATTTAATGCACATTCTGAATGTCTGAAGCTAGGAAAATATGATCTTTCTTGAATCTGAAATGTCTCAGGTGATATTATTGCCAAGCACAATGATGTTGAAAAAGCCTGGATGGTTTCTTTCAATAAATTCCTCCGGAACCAGGTCAAGATGACTCAGCATTACAAGTAAACCTGGTTTGTGATATTATAGCACAGAGGAGCAAGCTGACCCTGGGCTGTCAGTCCTGTCACAGGTAATGAAACTTTCGGGTGTTTGGATAAGAAGTAGAAGATGGCTTTAGGGAGATAAACTTGTTGCTGATATCACTGTAAGGAGACGTTACGAACTGGCTATTAAAACTATCAGAGAGATGCGTCTGCCCCAGTCAAGGTGCAAACAAGACCACGTGCCAAAGTCAGTAGTATGGATGTTATTTAACAGTAAATGTGAGTGTGAGAGAGAGACAGAGAGAGAGAAAGAAATAGAAAAGTGGGGGAAGGGGAGAAAGAGCGTGTGAGAGACAAATTAAGAAGTAAATGTCACCAGTCTGTGGATCCTGATGGTGTCCTGTTGATCCTCTTCTCCAGGTCTTAGTGGTGAGGATTCCCCAAAAACATAGAGTTCAATGGATTAATATCCAGGTGGGAATGGCCAGGTACTTCCCCTTGGAGGGGGCAGAGACTGTTGCATCACTTTGCATCACGTGCAGTTGTCTGGTGCAAAGCTTCATATTTTTATACAGAGTTCAGTGAAGAAAATTACAGGAAACAAAATATATATCCTCCAAAATGCTCAATACATTTGCATTAAAATCTGGATTAAAAAATTTCACTCAGTTGAAACAGGGTTTTATACCACTCTGCTATTTAGAAATATTAAAAAATTCACTGTTACAGGTAAGTTTTAAAATAGATTTATTCTGAGGCATTATGCTAAGGAAATGGCACAAATTTATGTTACTTCATGTGTATTCTATTTAACTTCTTTTCTTGTGTCCTTAGAGATACCATGTGCTGCTAATTACGGGAGTGTGCATTTCTGCAGTCTGGACAGCAGTAAGGAAGCTGGGAAAATTGAGTTCTACAGCCATGCACAGAGTGTACTACTGTAGGCAATAAAGTCATATCAAATAATAACCACTTTTCACTGCAATACCTCAAAGCACTTTGCAGTGATAGTTGTTTTCATGTTCAATCTTTCTATCTCCAGTGGTTGCAGTGCAACCTCCACTTTGAAATGTGGGGACTTAGCTGAATGATAAACATTGTGAGCATAACATCAAAGACAAATTCTCTTGAACTAAGGCAGGAATTGCTTCTATTTTTTTCTTTGGTTAGAGAAAGCTGATTGTAAAGTGGTTAAATGGAAAAGAGTTTTCAAAGCCAAACATTCTGGCTTTTAGAATTATTTTCTTGTGGAATTGAAACTCATTACAGGTAAGAGTCCTTTTGTTTTTCTGTCAGTGATAGTTCTTGTTTTTGCAGCATGGTGAGATCGCTCACTCTCATTTCTTAAAAAATTTAGGATGAAATTTAAACTCCAACAGAAAGTTTTAGAAAGAGCTAGCTTCTGAAGAGTATTGCAACATCTTCTGTGTTCTTAAATAACTCTAGGCTGATCTATTTTCTTGTACTTGCTTAGTTCCCTTCATTTCTGAAAGCGGATTTTATTTTATTTTTCCCTGTCATGGGAATGAAGTGATTTCCACTTTCTAAGTAAGTATCCTTCATTAAAAGAACTCTTCAGCCTAAATCTGTCATGTATATGAGAATAAATTCGGTTCCCCTAGAGAATTTTTCAGCTTTGTTACTATCAGTTTAAAATTGCTGAGTTTACCCTGTCCTACTTGATAGGGCTTTTTCACCATGAGTTTCTGTTTCTGACTCAGATATAAAATAAAGCATTTTCTGTCTTAACATTTTCCTGTAAATTAATCTGGCAGAAATGGAACTTGGAATTTTCATAATTTAAGTCACAGAAATGGATTATTTTTCAGGGATGCCCTGCAGAACACTCTGGTCATTACAACTGTATTGTAGTTTAAATATGTTTCTCAAAAAGTTACATCCTCTCCAAGATATTAGAGGACCACTTTTAGCATCATTGTGATGTAGAACTGCATCTCACAAATTTGATTGTCCTGGAGTGATTACAGCTGTAAGGTACTCTGCAGCTCCAGCTTATGACCCTTGACATTATCAGTGGAGGGACATCTACCTGGCTTGTTGCAGCTGCTTCCACGTATGCAGACTACTCAGAGCAGTCTGAATTGCAGAATACTCCAAAACTGGTGATCAATATTCAACCCCCTTAGTAGGAAATAGCTGCTTCTCCTTATGGAGGCAGGGTTGAGAGGGAGAAAAGCAATTTCCCGAAGTGCTCACCATATGTCACTTCTAATCATTAATGATTGTGTAGCGGGTACAGTTTGGGTAACCGGGCGGAAACACCAATTTTAGTGTAGTGGTTTGGTTCAAAATGCCCATTACTTACTTATTTTCCTTCTGTGAGATAAGAACCAGGAGAAAAGCAAAGCAGGCACAAAACTTAAACCTTAAAAGCATAAAGAAGTTTATTAACAGAACTAAAAAGCAGAAAAAAAAGTTAGACTAAACCTTCAGAACACTTCTCCTCCCCCCACCTTCTTCTCCTCCTCCTACCAACAACATGAAAAAACAACCCTCAAGGTTTTCCAGAGTCAGTTTACCATCTCTGTAAGAACTTTCCTCAGTCCACCTAGGAAGAGGAGTCCCTCTTGCTCATGCTATGGAGACATCTCCACACGAAAACAGTTAAACAGTTCTCTTGTGGCTCAGTGTCACAGCAAGGCCGCCCGGAATGGTTTCTCCTTGCCTGTGAAAGTCCCTTCCCTCAACTTGCAGCTTTCCCCACAACTGCTTTCGAGGGTTAATTTCTTTAGCTAATGGGGTACCATTTTAAGGATGAGCTGTTCAGAAACAAAAGTTCTCTTTACCCATCTGTGGGTGCATATTCATCTCTAGGAACAGAGGTCCTCCCTTTCTCCGGTAGTGAGAGGGTCCTCATCTCCTTCAAAACAAAAGTTCTTTTCACCTGTCTGTAGGTGCATCTTTATCTCTAGGCACAGAGGCCCCCTTCTTCTCTGGCAGCAAGAGGGTCCTCATCACCTTCAACTGAAAAGGCACAGAGGCCTTCCTCTGGGAGCGAGAGAGTCTACATCACTTTCAACTCTCTCTGTTAAAACTTCTCAATAAATCACAGCTACGTCAGTAGTTGCTTAATGCAGCACAGGTACTTCTACCCATGGGTTGCGGTTTTGAACGCTCTGCCTCCCCCCACCATGCTTCATGAAATTACAACGGGAACACTGATATATATTATAGTCCATCACCACAGCCTTACAAGAGAATTTCAGCTTCCAGGAGAAGCATCTCCTCTTTCTCCTCTCTCAGGGTTTCAGCTCCTCCTTCTTCGCTGACTTTGGTGTCTCTGTGCTGTTTATTTCACGTGCCATCATCTGTCCTTTTCCTCTGACTCAGGAGAGGATTGAATGTCTGGAAGCTTCATCTGTTCTGGAGAAATCTTACAGCACTAAAAGAGTTAATCTCACCCGGCCTTGCAGCTGGAATTCGCTTATCTCTCCTTGCCGGGCAGCAGCAGTGGGTGAGGGGGGCATGGCCCATCCGGAGCAGCTGAGGGGCCTGGCCCGTCCGAAGCATGGCTGGGGCCGGAGCAGGGCTGGGGGGGCCGGGCCGGGCCGCAGATGGAACAGGGCCGCTCCAGGGTGGTCTCCTGGCCGGCCCGGCCGGGCCGAGCAGGGCCCGGCCCCGCTGGGCCGTGCCCCGGGCCTCCCCCAGTTACCTGTCCGAAAGCCAGAAGTCAGAGAGAGCTTCCCGGGCTCTGTTCGTTCTTAAATGTGTATCACAGAGGCGTACCAAGCTTCTTAAGTGGCTTAAAGAAGTTGTCAATATTCCAACTAGCCAGTTGATTGGTTAGGTCAGGTCTAGAGGAAACTGTAAGCACCTCTGTGCAAAAAATCACTTCCGAGGCTGAAGGAGTCTTTCCTCAAAAACTCAAACTATGCTAACCCATGACAGATTGTTTTAGGGTTTCATTGAAGGAATCTCAGGGATGACCTCTTGGATCAGTCCATGAACACATCAGATGAGCAACTTCAAATATACATTTTTTTTTGGTCTTTCAGACTTCAGAAATATACTGTAACATGTTTTATGACTATTGTTACATGTTAAATTTTTCTTTCTTTTATGACATACTTTCCAGGAAATTATGTCAGGGCCCCATGTGCACCTACAAGCTCTGCAACACCCCCCTCTGAGGAGTCTGGCTGCCTACACTCAAAGTCCAGCTGTAACCCATGTCATCCTGTTGGGAGATAAGCTGGGAGCTACAGAGATGTTTGGCTGTCACTGTGCTACTGGTTGACTTTGGTTTCTGTCACCGGCCTGCTCTGCTCTTCTTGTTTGAGTGTTGTAAATCTGTCCTTGTGTTGGAGGGGACAGGGCCCTGCCTGCCTCGTTGTCACCTCCCCTTTCTCTTGGGGAGCAATACATTCTAACAGCTATTTATTAACTTATTTTCATTATTATGATTCCACTAAGTATGATAGAGATAGACAGGGTATCAGAAGCAGTTCAGGGTAGCTCAAGGTTAAATCTGGATGTATTTGTCCATCCACAGTGATATAAATGAAATCACTATTCCAAAAGACTGGATAGGATAGCACATGGTGAGTTGAAAATAAAATGACCATTGGCTTGAGTTAGGCTGAACTCTCTTTTGTGTAATGAGTATGGACAGCAGTTGATTTTGTCCTGAAATGAAAAATAATTCAGAACAGCTACATTTAAACTGTATTGAAAGTGGATATTGCATTGGCTAATTCACAAACTGTGCCTGTGAACTGTTTGGAAAGAGTGCTAATTCAGTTAGGCTAATAGTGTGCTAGGAACTAGTGCAATAACAATACTACGAATGATATCTAGCCTTTCAGTGCCCAGCTCTTCCTTGGTGTTGTTCATTTGGTGTAGGTGCCTCAGAATTATTGAGAAGAATATTGGAGGGCCTGTGTGGAATTTATAAGCACATCTCATAAGGAAGATCTGGCAACCAGAAGTTAAGGTGTTCACCAGAGAAAATTATCAAAGCTCTTTGCAAGAGAAAATATTCCATTTGATGTTTTGTAACTATATATCTCATTTCACCCTGGAGAATAATATAACAGCCAGCAAACTTCGTTTGGAAATAGCACTGTGCCCATCAAAGAGGAGTAGTTTGTTCTGGAGTGGAATGTGACAGCTATTTGCCACAGAAAATAGCACTGCAGATCTGTGTAGGAGTGAGGCCAGGGAAGAATCCTGCGTGCAAGGGAAAATACAGAGAGACTGGAAGGAGGTGAAAGGAGATCAACAGCCCTAAGGTTATTTAGGTTGTGGAAAATTAGGTAAAAAAAAAATCTCAGTGTCCTTTGCTAATATGTCTTTTCTTTAATAAAAGCTGGTTACCTGAATACAGCATATTCAAGAATATCATACCCCGAAACATCATTTTAGCTGATGTAGAAAGCTACTGAGTGAATCAGTCCCTGGTGCAAGTGCAGTCAGCGTTCACTCGCACATCCTATCCAAGTACTGATCAGGCCAAATCTTTGCATATGCTTCCATCTGGAGAAGGCTTTGTGTGGGCACAGTGGTTTTCCTGAATAGAGTAATTACCAAGACTCTTCAAATTGTGAACTGCAGGTCTTCTACTCATAAGATATTGCACTGACTTAACTAAAGGGATTATTACTAAAGGATTTAATTACATACCTATGTGAGCACTTTTCATGTAGTAGTTTATTTCAAATTTAGTAAGGGTGAAAGAGAACATTCAGACAGATAATCTTAATTACACTTTGGTGAGAGTGGAGAGTGCTCTCAGTAGGGTAGCAGATTGTTGGTCTGAAAAGGAGATCAATGACTAACAATCCTTGAGAGATGACTGTCAGATAAAATGACAAATGCATTTTCAGTGTAAAGTTAGCACATGCAGGGTGCAAGAGTTACCACAAGACAGAAGGCAGCAAATTACTCAGGCTGCTGCTTCTCAGCTTCATGAAGGCAATGCTGTCTAATGCTCTACACTGCTACTTAATTTCTATTCCATAAAGATGTATTTGTTATGACTACTCCTGATTAAAAAAAAAAAAAAATTATCCACATTTTTAAACACTTTTTTGTTCTTTCTACTGAGAGAAATAATACTGGTGTTAAGATAAACAGGACTGTAAGCATGACTCTGCCTGCACTGCTGTGTTAATGCAGTCCCCAAAAACCAGTTGCCAAGCATAGTCACAACCATTGTACCAGAAAAGCAAGTTAAAACATTTGTTTTCTCCTTTAGCACCCCTTGAATAGGCTTCTGAATTTCAAGCTTTCAAAAGCTGAATGACCTTTCTAGCATGACACCATATTTTACTTGACTTTGAATAACGATGTACATGGTGTTCCATGGGGGTTTTAGTTATTTCTCTAGAAAATGTGTTTCTCTAGGAATCCCTGAAAACCTTCGTTCCCATCAAACACTTTTTTGTGACTGAGGATGGTAGAAAAATGGCATGTTTGGAGACCAGTGTAGAATACTTTTGAGACATAAAGAGGGTGAGAATGGAGAAAGAATGGGAAAGCATTAGCTTTCCCTGGAAAGCATCACTATATTCCTCCACTAGGGGGAATTTACTTTTTCTGCATTCCATAGGCAAAGGAGATGTGAACATGGAGGAAGAGTCCAGACCTGACTCAACTGAAACTGTTCCACTAGTTAGAAACCCTTCTTGATAAACTGAATAGAAAAAAAATCTAGTACATAAAATAGCTTTACATGAGGAGTACATATGTTTCAGCTATTACATGACCATAGTATTGCATGACTGTGAGGTCTAGTGGCATGCTATGGATCCCTCCAGACTAGGCTTATACTTTCAGGCTTCTCTGGTAGCTGGTTCAAGATGCCCTGGGCTCCCTCGCTTCATGCTCAGACTCACACACACAGATGGGTGTCTCAGCTGACCCTCAGGCTCAGTGGTCTCCCCTACAGCTGCCCATGGCCCATCCAGTCGCCACCACAATGACCCTCCTGGTCTCTAGGTTTGACACTGGTTACCAAGCTCTTATCCTACTTGCAGGTTAATCCTGCTTTTATTTAAAAAATATTGTTGTTTTCAACTTACCCAAACATTTTGCCATTTATATATATAGTAAGGCTAAACTTCAATGAAGATCTTCTGCAGAACCACCCAAATTTGGATGGGGGATTAGCAAATGTCTCTCATCATACAGGCTAACAAACCGAACTATTTCTGCAGACAGAGAATAGTTATAACCAAAACTAGCTGAAAATCGTCCTTTGAATAAAGCTTCTTCTTGAAGAGGTTTGTGTTGGAGAATTTTTATGGTACCCCTCAAGGCAAACTAAACACATTTGTGCTTAAATCTAACAGAAAAAATTAATGAACAATGCTTGCCTAAAGCCCCATCACAATACGTGTGTCTGCATGGAGTCTGCAAACAGAGGTCACAAGGACATTCCTTGTATACGCTTGCACCAGCACCAGTCCCAAGAGCAGCTTCAAGGGCATCTCAGCCCAGCCGTGGGTGCATCCCCCAAGCCAGCTCTGCTGCACAAAGGTGGCCACTGAGCTTGGGCCCCTGAGTGCTCCCGCTCCTGGATGTCTACAAGGCAGTGCTGAGGCTGCCTCTTAACTCTTTGCCAAGGCATGAAACTTCACGCCCTTGCAAGAAATGTTATGTCTCTGGCGCTCCTGCTTCCAACCTTCCAACCCCTTCTTGTAGTTGGACCTTCTTTCCCTTTGTGCCAGATCATTTGTTGTCTCAAATTAATGGTGCTGAGCAGTCACAAGTAGAATTTCTACTTCACTTGCTTTTTGTCAACAGAACAAGAAGAGGAAGCTCCAAATAGTCTCAGATATATCTCTGTTTTTTCAAATTTTAAATGTTAACATAGAAGCTTCTGGGATCTGTACCTTCAGCTTCCTGCTTGGAAATGCACATAATAAATGATTGATTTTGTGTTACTTGGGATGGAAAAAATATAAATAAAACATAGCAAGGGCTTCTAGGTAAAAGAACAGAAAGAATCCAAATGTGTTCTTGTATTGTTTTACTGTTTTGTTGGTGGGAAACTATCACACTTTGGGAACTGTGGGTGAATAACTTATTCAGGAACTCAGTAAAGAGAGAAGAGAAATCGTGCATGTACTGGAACAGATTCAGGTTTTTGAGGGTTTTTTCTTGTTTGTTTTTAAAATTATAACTCTTTATAGATAAACTTAGTGTTTGTCCTCCATTAATGGAGGACTCCTAGGTGCAATTTGCTACATTTTATACCATGTTTGTGCTCAGAAGAATTCCTGGTAATGATTATTATGAATGGAAAATATAGCATTTTTTCCTGATGAAATGAGATTAATTTGAAGTCTGTTCCACTAAGTTTGTATGTCAGTCCCTTCTTGATAATTTTGAAATATGATGGATAATTTTAATCTCACTTACAGCTGAGTACAATTCTTCAAGAAAATTAATGATGTCCCTACAAATTTACTGAAAAGGTTACTGACTAAAGGGAGAAAGGGCCAAAATAGTGCCTCTCTTGAGGCCAATGGAGAGTGAAATCAGCCATTACACATTCCCTTTAGCAACAAGCAGCCATTTCATATACATGTAGTTCAACACTAATGTATGTTTTTCTCTTCTTGTATTTGTAGTTCATAAAGAATCATCTGGTGTGGAGCAGAGGTAATTTTACCAGGGTGATATGGGTGACATAAATGAAACAGGACTCAAATATAAAAGAAATCATGTTTCATTAGCTTTATTGTCTATAGGACAACCTGATACTTCTGTCTTCAGGAATCCAACCAGTAGCAATATTTCTTCTTCCAATTGCATAGCAGACTTTTAAAACATTAGAACTACAGTACAACACTGTATGCATGGCCATGAGTAGGATTCAAGTGCTTTAGAAGTCAAACACCTCTCATCTGTGAATGTCATTCTGTGTGAAAATTATGTGTGAACAAAGAGAATTGTTCCTGTCAAAGGACATTCAGCTCTCAACTCTTTAAAAACGTCACCTCTTAACTGTGAGAAGAAATTGTGAGGAAAGCAGTTTTAAGTTGATTTGATCATGACATCTATTGCAGTCATTTACAGATGAAGAGTCATCTGTACTTCAGGCTGTGTTGTAATCACGGAATCATAGAATGGTTTTGGGAAGAGACCTTAACAACCATCTAGTTCTGCCCCCCATGTGTAGGGACACATTCTACTTGATCCCACAATACTCTACCAAGCAGAGTACCTCAAGAGGCCAAAATACACTTCTGAACTCCAGGGCAATGAGTTTGTTGTGTGACCTCTCCACTGCCCTAAGGATCTCAAATTCCACCATTTCATGGTCACTGCAGCCCAGGCTGCTTCACATTCCCTGTCAGCTCTTCTTTGTTGATAAGAACAAGGTCCAGCATAGCACCTCTCCTTGCTGGCTCCTCTATCCTTTGGAATAGTCCAGGAACCTCCTGGACTGCTTATGCCCTGCTCTGTTGTCCTTCCAATAGGTATGGTGTGTTTTAAGTCCCCTATGAGGGTTGGGGCTTGTGAACGATTAGGCTGCTTTTATCTGTCTATAGACAACTTCATCCATTGGTCTTCCTGGTTGGGTAGCCTGTAGCTGACCCTCAGTATAAGGACATTTGTCCATTCCCTCCCTTTAGTCCTGACCCATAAGCTCTCTGTTGGCTCCTCATTCATCCCCAAAGGAAGCACTATGCACTTCAGCTGGTCATTGACATAGAGGGTGACATCCCCTCCTTGTCTCCCTGCCTGTCCTTCCTAAAGAGCCCATGTCCTTCCATTTCAACACTCCAGTCATAGGAGCCATCCCATCAGGTCTCCATGATGCCAACAAGGTCATGGCCCTGCAGGCATGTCTCTAACTCCTGTTTATTCCCCAAGTGATGTGCATTTGCATAGAGGCATTTGGGTTAGGGCTGCGATGGAGTTGCCTTACTGACTGGAGTGGCTGGAATTCCTTTGTGATGCCCTTCAGGTACTCTCCTGCTGACCTGCAATCCCTGTCCATGCTCTTGGCATCTCGGTCTGGCACTGGCATCAAACTGGTAGGTGGGATGGACTGAGATTCTCCTCCCCCAGTATAAACTTAAATGTATAAACAGTTAAATCATAGCATCTCACTGGTCTGCAGAGACTAGTTTAATAGATGGTTATTAAATGAGCCTTGGTGGATCTCTGTGCAACTTTTGGGGCATAAATAGTTCATCTGCAGTACAGACATTCACTAAGTGACTCTGGAGCCTGTGATGCATTTTTAAATCTGCTGCAGGCACTTCAGCGACTTGGTCTAATTCCAAGACAATGGGATTTGATAGTGCAAGTGCTGAAGTACTTTAAAAACTGAATCTGATACATATTTCAATTTTACCCTTTACAAAACCTCCTCAGAATACTTGAAAATATAAAAACTTTCTGCAACAGTTTTGGCTTGCTGTTAAAATCTTCTAAATTCAGAGATTTTTTTAGCCTTTGGCACAAAATATGAATGTGAATATCAAAGCTGAAAATCAAAAGAAAGACAAGCAGAACTGTAATTGAACTAGTCAGAATAAAGAGAACTGAATAAAAATATACAAAACAGTGTAAAGAGCAGATGTGCAAGAAACAAATAATGTATATAAATTAGTAATCACAAGAAAATGTAAAGCTCAGTACACTTAATGTGATTTTTAATATACAGAGTAACCCAAGGAATAAAACTTGCGTAACATCTGGGTGTAAGATTAGAAACAGAATTTTCAAAATGCAATTGGTTTTAAAATTTGCCTAATATAATCAGTAACAGCTTTTGGGATACAGAGAGAAAACTCCTAGAATACCCCATAGAAGAGGACATTGGCGGTACTACTAGCATGAGTGAATGGAAGAAAAAAAATATAGTAGGAAAATTCTCTGTATTCCCAGCTGTAGCGGGTTCAGTTTGGGTAACCGGGCGGAAACACCAATTTTAGTGTAGTGGTTTGGCTCAAAATGCCCATAACTTACTTATTTTCCTTCTGTGAGATAAGAACCAGGAGAAAAGCAAAGCAGGCACAAAACTTAAACCTTAAAAGCATAAAGAAGTTTATTAACAGAACTAAAAAAGCAGAAAAAAAAAAGTTAGACTAAACCTTCAGAACACTTCTCCTCCCCCCACCTTCTTCTCCTCCTCCCACCAACAACATGAAAAAACAACCCTCAAGGTTTTCCAGAGTCAGTTTACCATCTCTATAATAACCTTTCTCAGTCCACCTAGGGAGAGGAGTCTCTCTTGCTCATGCTATGGAGACATCTCCACACGAAAACAGTTAAACAGTTCTCTTGTGGCTC
>VXAD01012658.1:1389843-1441456 GCA_013399195.1 Dicrurus megarhynchus | reverse complement strand
TTGCTGGGCAGCAGCAGTGGGTGAGGGGGGGCATGGCCCGTCCGGAGCAGCTGAGGGGGCCTGGCCCGCCCGGAGCATGCCTGGGGCCGGAGCAGGGCTGGGGGGGGGGCCGGGCCGGGCCGGGCCGGGCCGCAGATGGAACAGGGCCGCTCCAGGGGGGGCTCCTGGCCGGCCCGGCCCCGCTGGGCCGTGCCCCGGGCCCCCCCAGTTACCTGTCCGAAGGCCGGAAGTCCGAGAGAGCCTTCCCGGTCTCCGTTCGTTCTTAAATGTGTATCACAGAGGCGTACCAAGCTTCTTAAGTGGCTTAAAGAAGTTGCCAATATTCCAACTAGCCAGTTGATTGGTTAGGTCAGGTCTAGAGGAAACTGTAAGCACCTCTGTGCAAAAAATCACTTCCGAGGCTGAAGGAGTCTTTCCTCAAAACTAAAACTATGCTAACCCATGACACCAGCCAATATGAATCATAAGCGACAATTCTCAACACCTTCAAAAATTTTGTGGCACTTGTAGCTACCAGTAGCTCTCAAGTACTATAAACTTCGAACACTAAGGCACTACAGTCAGGAGTTACAGAACACGCAGAAAATTGAAATGGAGAATGTATAGGTAGGAGTAAAGGAGTGGTGTAAGGAGACTGACTGCGTGAGTAAAGTTTCATGGAATTTTAAACCTGGATTAAGCTAAGGGAAAATGGACCATTTAGATATATGAGTATGGAGCGTGAACAGTGGCAGAAGGGGGATTGTTATCTGCAAGCCCTGTAAGAACTTAGGAAGTCATTGCAAAGATGGTTCTGAAACAGAGCTGTTTCCTGTGAGATATCAGCCCATGTTTATGAGGGGAATGAGCTCACCTCTAGTTGTGAATCAGATGGCTGACTGAGTTTTTTTAGGAAAGAATGTGGAAATCCTGAAGTTCTGAAGTTGTGATTTTACAAAAATTGTGGCCTAAGCATTACTCACAGGACACTGGGAGGTCAATGGTGTCTTACTAGCAAGCTCTAACAACACCAAAATGAAGAGCAAGTGCCAAGAAATATTCCTGGTCACTGCAAGAAATCATTTTAAATTGAGAAGCAACTTTTAGAGTAAGAGACTAAATTTGCCAAGGTTGGACCATCCATCTTCCACAAAAATAACTAAAGGGGAATAAGCATCAGCCTTGATGCTTATTGACTTTATTGGATTATTTTCATAACTTATATTTAAGGAGGACTACAGATATAGGTAAACAGGGACCCTGACCCCCAAATTAATTGTCTAAATCAGTTATTATATTTTCAAAGCCTAGATGGTCAATATACTTTTTTTATTAACACAACCAATGCAAAACAGAATTTGAATTTAATTCCTCTTAAGATGCAAGGACATGTTTGATATCATCACAGTTATCAGAAAATGAAAAAATAAGCTTCAGCTATCTTTCTTTAATTCAACATATGTGAATACCTTAGATGGGCACAAGTTAGTTGTTCTGTAACATTTTTAGATCAGAAATTACATGTGACAGGCAACTACATTCTTAGGTCTGCAACAAGAAAAACAAAAAAATGACTCATGCTGAACACAAACAGATCTTCAGAAGAGTCTTGATTTTGTTCTGTACTTTGCTTTTGGATCAGCTGATCTCTTACTGGAATCGAGGATGAAGATTTCTGAACTCTCAGTAGAGATCTTGGAAATCGCTTTTTTGAGTGGCTTTCTTCAAAGGAGTAGTCTTTATTTTTCAGAGAAGAAGATCCACAAAGAATACCCAAGTCTGAATTCTTGTCTCTTTTTCTTCTTTTTCTCAGTACATGCTTTTAAGATACGGTTAAATGATATATAAGTTATCCCAAAGTCATAAGGTGCTATTCTTGCTATTCTAATTTGTGAATGAGAAAGATATTTCTCTTTTTTTGGTGCTGGAATCACTATCTAGAGAAAAGCATTTTATACACGCATATCACCAGTCTTTAGAGATCAAGTGTAGTAACTCCCACAAAAGCAATGAAAGCAGGGATGAAAGAGACTGAACATAACTCACTGGAATATTCACAGGAGGAAGAGAAGGAGAGGGAGAATGAGAGGGAGTGAGTGAGGAGGAGAAGAGCTTTGGGATAAACAGTCTCTGAATCGCTTTCCTAGTTTGTTTCTTTATAGTTTTCAACTACCTGAATATTCAGGAAAAATATCCTCAGTTGAAGACATCTCATTTGACTGAATCATAGAGTCATCCCAGGATATCCTGAGTTGGAAGAGATTCACAAGGATTATTGAAGTCCAACTCTTGTCCCTGCACAGGACCACCCCAAGAATCCCACCATGTGTCTGAGAGCATTGTCCAAACACTTCTTGAACTCTGACAGGCTTGGTGCTGTTACCACTTCCCTTGAGCTAATAGTGAAAT
The DNA here is from genome assembly GCA_013399195.1 of Dicrurus megarhynchus. Taxonomy (NCBI): domain Eukaryota; kingdom Metazoa; phylum Chordata; class Aves; order Passeriformes; family Dicruridae; genus Dicrurus; species Dicrurus megarhynchus. The sequence goes on along the minus strand of VXAD01012658.1, from coordinate 1,439,068 downwards.
TATGATATTTATTCAAGATTTTATTTTTAAAGAGAATACCTATTGCTCTAAAGCTAAGGAGATGACAGAAATAGCAAGTGCCCCTGAAACCATGCACTTCTGTTGCAAAGTGGCTTTCTATATATATATAAATATGGGACCTTGACTAAGATTGGTATGCAGGGATTAAAACTTTGGTAGCACTGTGCAGGTAAATCTCAAATAATACTACTCAAATAATAATACTCAAAAATTAAAATGGGCCAGGTGTGGACATGGGTTTTGCCACATGTTTGCATTTTCTATTAAGTTTTTAGAATGGAACACTTTTGGTCATGGACTCATGATCATTTCCCTAAACAATACCTAGTTACAACATGGCAGTTTGCAGGGACTAATGATTTTTCTCAAAGAAAAGATTTATTGTGGTCACAGTTCTGGCTGGTAAAAGTATGAACGTGGCTAAAACTATGCCAGTTTGTCTGGGACAGAAAATAGGTGTAAGCAGTATAAGTATAGGTGTTATGATAGTATTCGTTGCCTCTTACTGCTTTTTATCACCCCATAAATCTTTCTTGTCTTTTGTCCTTAGAACATCATGGTTAAAACAACCGTATTTTTCTAAATGTCATCTTTGTGATATCTGGCAACATAAGCTTGACTTTGAAGCTGAAAGATGTTTCTCGTAATAGGTTAGGAGCGAGATATAATATTGTTAGTGATGCACAGTCTTTTCCAGGTCTGCAGGCTGATCACACAAACTCTTTTTACTAGAATAAACACAAATATACAGTAAACACACATACAATAAATACATTTTATTGTGTATAGGAAGACATTTGAAATACACTACTACGAAGTAAGATAATCTGATAGCTTTAAAGGCGGATGTCACAAGGGCTGTTTTTAACCTATTTCAAATAATCTTTAAAAAGTGAAGCTGGAAAAGTAAGAGTTATGTGTTAGATCTTTAACTGTAACTTTTATAGAAATACCTTCTACAATGCAAAGGTATTGTATAAAGTGCACACATGGATGTGGATGTAATTTTTTTTATTTTAAAGGTGCTTTTACAAACTAAGAGGAACATCACCACTTTGTAAAGTTTAATGGCTTCCAAATGTCCCATCAGCAGTTTAAAGATAAAATGTAGCAATACTCATGCAACTTCAAGTGTCTCCACTGAACGTGTTAGCATTCATGTAGTCCGTATTAGGAAAATATCTCCTAATAATTCTCTTTTGTTTCACTTTGGTTTGCATTGCAGTGTGGTTTATAATGAAGAGTTTGCAGTGGGGTATTCAAGCTGGATTCATTTTGACTTCAAGCTTGAGAATGTATGTCTGTAGCACAGCTAATGCAATCTGGTCACTGGTGGTCATTCAGTCTGTAGGGCCAGACAGGAACTTGGCTGAGGTAAACCTTTCTGAAGCACATATGATGAGGACTTTGAGGCTTCAACACCAGCTGTTTCATCCTACAGATCCAGCCTAGTGCAGTTTGCTGCACTAATCCAGGCATGGCATCTGGGTTCTGATCCTAAGAAACATGAAAATGATGCAGTCACTGCTGTTTAGAATACAACCACATACTCTCAAGTAGATGTTTGTGCTTTCAAGAGACTGAAGGTTCAAAAGGAGTTGGCTCCATAGCTCAGAGTTAGTCAAAGTCCCCAGAAGAAAATTTCTGCATGGAACAGCGTTGTCCTGTTTCTGAAGAACTACCTGGCTGTAGTCAGTATTGTGACGTTATTTAAAACTGCATCTTAGCATTTTCACACTGGTGGAACTGTCTGCATGAAAATGCATGGCAACTAAAAGACAGTATAAAAACAAATCTATTCTATTTCAGTCTTTAAAACACATTTCAAAAAGTATGGCTTTGGCTTCTGGTTTTAGTGAGGACTTTTCCTCAGTTGATGAGTTATTTTCTTGGTCCAGAATCTAGTATTTTGAATCATGTCTACCAGCATGATGTACATTCATCTCGACTAGTCATCATCATCATCTACAGGCAGACATCTGCACTAGTACTCTAGGCTCATCTGTAGTCACTAAGTTATCTCTGGAAGATGGTTCATCTCACATCTCTTGGAAGGGGATGGTGTAGATATTTATCTCTTGATTACAGCAGAAGCGGGAGCTTACCATCTATCTGGCTAATGGATGGATAAAATGTCAGATGAGTCTTGTTCCTTCTCTCCAATGGCTTAAGTGTATGGATATGAAGCACATGTAATTCATATAAAGTGAAGATCTAACATGTTCTTAATATTTCTCTTATAAAGAGACAAGAATAACAGGAAAACAAAGATTTATCCTTTTTTTCTTTTCCCTTACATTTTAAGAGTATGCAATTAGCAAAACTTTGTATAAAGTTCTCTGTAGTTCTTTAGTTGAAAATTCTGCAGGAATTTATTTCTCAATAAAATGCAAACCAAACTACTTTGAATAGAATACTTCCAATAACTTTCATGATTAATTAGTCATAGGTTTGTAATTTTCATGAACAAAAATGATCACTAGTTTTGTATACAAAACTTTGCTAATACTCTTGTGATTTAGCCAAGAAACACTTTAAGTTCTCAGAAGTGTGTATGAGGAGCTGTGGGAATTTCAAGGAGAACTAAGTGTATAAAACAATTAGCCTCACAAGACGTATTTTATTAAAAACCAGAAAAAAATCCTGCAAGTGAAAATGTGAATATTTATGTAGAAGATAATCCTACCAATCACTGTGGAAAAAAGGAATTAAAGCTTAGAAAATAAAGCAGACCAAAATTACCTGTTTTATGACTGAAACAGTTCCTTTTTTTGATCACTGGAGAGCACTGTTCCCCTATGAAACAATTTGCTTTAAGGACACAGCTGGGCATTCTGCTGCAGAAGTGATTTTCTGTAGCAAACAGGATAACATATATTATGAATTCAAAGTTATGGAAGGAGAAATGTTATTTTCCTGAAAAAAAAGTAAAAGTAATATTTAATGGGATTCTATTCTTCTATCCCCCAATTTATACAGATAATATCATACTATTTATTACTTCTACAGTAAAAATGTCTTCATCAAGTCAAGAGATCTATCATGTAGGTATAGAACATGTGCATGTCTGAAATATGAGTCTTGTTTCTTTTATAAATCTGTTTATTGTAAAAGTAACACAGATTGCATGAAATCCAGAGTAAACACACATAAGGAGTCAGCCCTGGAGCCATAGCTCACTGGCTATGATAGTAAAATCACCTGCATCATTTGTTGCCTAATTGGAAGGACTAACATCGTATCTATCTGGGTCTTGATATATTTCTGTTATGTATAAAATCAGAATTCCAGAAAAAGATGCAAAAACAGTTACCAGAAGTTCAGAACAACAATTATCTGGTGATTAACAGAGATGTACTCAGTAATTCTGACTCGTTTGAGTATCTGTGTGTAAACAAAGCCTTGCAAATCCTGGGATATTTTTTTATGTCTCAGGTTTCAAACTCTAACCATGGGTTAATATTTATGCCTTCCAGCTGCTTTGGTGCTTCTGCCTTGAGATCCAGCCCTTTGTGCTTTGTTTCTTATTGTACAGTTCAATTTGACTTAGCAGAGTGGGATCAGAATCAGAATTATATCAGACTTCTCCACCTCACTTGTATAAAAATAAGGGTGGTAGCATTCAGTTCACCTGTTAAAGCATAGGGCATTTAATTGGAAAGCAAATAATGCACTTTTTAAAAATCATTATTTAAAGAAATTATCTCTGTTGTATCAAAGCTGAAACAAGGAGTGAAAATAATATCTTGCTATCAGCTTTGCCCTTTTTCTGGTAATAAATGCTTTGTTTAGTTGTTAGGCAGTCATGTATGTAAAAGGGGAGCTGTTAATCATGCCAGTTATTCTGTTACATATAGAACACATTAATTATGAACACAGAGGGAGGGCTTTCAGCATCTTGATGGAAGGAGAGCTGTGAGATCTGCTGGATATCATAATCCACAATGAGAGCTGGAGCTTTATGCATTGAGGAGGATCTGAGCCTGTAGGTCACCTACCAAATCTCATCTGCAGCTCTATGACCATGTCAAACATCTTGTTCACCGGCTATGTATAATTCATTGTACTGTATTAATGGAATTGCACACAGAAAAGACCTGATTTCTTGAGATAGCTGTTCCATTTCAGAGCAGTAAAGCTCCATTGATTTCCAGTCAGAGGAGAGGATGACATAAATAGATTGTTTAATATTTAAATCAAATCAGCATAGTACTGACCTCTCTCAGCTTCACATCTTGCATAAGAACCTCTGCTAATAAGCAGCAGACACTCACGTGTCAGGAGCCCACCCTGCAAAGGACCACTGACCACATTAATTCAAAATCAATTATGGGACCATATGCAAAAGGCAATTATGACTGACAACATGGAGGACATAAAGCTGAGAGGAATTGGTTTTCAAAGTGTGATAGCAGGAATTAGTGCTGTATCTGTCAGCACTACCTTTACTGGGGCTTTGGCTCAGTGAGTACTTTTAGCAATAGAGCGAGCCATAGCTTTTAAATAATTAGCTGAGAACATCTCTGACTTGCATATCTGAACAGCAAAGGGAAAGCAGTTATAGTCAGAGCCTGATTTAGCTTATTAGCATTACGGTATGCCATGATTTCCTCTTTGCCTGGCTTTGTAATGAGATTCGGGATAGCTATCACAGATCTGCAATGATTATGCAGTGGCACAGATGGGGAGATGGGAAGAGAGGAATAAAATGTAGAGACTTCAGACATTAAAGTGGGATCCAGTGAGCCTAAAACCTATCCCAGGGCAGAGATCTATTGTGATTACCACCAAAACTACCATGGAGCTTACGTGAATGTAAGAATACATATGTTTTAGAGTTTTGGAGCTATACATGTCTACTGGGAAAGGTACCAAAATTTCTCTTCAGTATCATCTGAATCCTCAGAGAAGCATTTTCCAAGTTTGATGAGCTCAGTCATGTCAAATAGTTGTTGGCTTCTACCTGCAGGACTTACCAGATCCAGGAGGGTGCCCAGGAAGTTGCAGTGTGCCACTGAAGCCCTTGGAAGGTGCCCGATTCTTATTGATTAATCGTTATTCTGAACTCAGACAAACAGACCACCTGGGTTTTGGACTAAGGTTGCCAAACCAATATCAAATGGTATCACCCCGAAGATGTCATCTGAGGTGATCAATAATGACACAGATGACACCAAATTTTGTCATCCTTGATTTGTTGCTGATTGAAACATTACCCTACTTTTGATATGCTCAGAAATGTGATTTTTCTGATGAATGATGCTAGTCTTTTTTATGCTGGTAGCTTTCTAAAGGGCCACAATAAATCTCAAAGTTCTTTCTCCAGACTCTTACTCATCTTGCTGTCTGGCAGCTCTGATCCTAATACCAACAACCTCCTCTCCTCCCCAGTTTCTTGCCATTTTCCTGCCCTGTTCTTTGTAGTTCCAAAGCCCTTCATGCTGGGATTCTGTTTAAATAACTCAGGTCTTTTAATGTAGGTTTGAAGCATCTGAATATTCTGTCCTACCCTCTTATCCAAGGGTCTAGGGTAAAATATCCCTCACTTCATTATTACATCTTTTATTAAAAATAAGAAGAATGTCTGTTTTCTTTTTCCCTATAAAGCTTCTTTACTTTTAGATTATTCCTCTCTTCTTCTTTCTAACAATAGACCAGTATACAAAGCAGTAGTCTGAAAAATTAGAATTTTTTACCAGACTGCAGTCTCACCTCATTCTTTCTTATCCAAACTTTTCCTTTCTTACCTAATGAAAATCAGAAAGTAATTTTTGGATCATTTTTTTAATGAAAAAGGTAAAATTAAATTTAACTTCCATATTTAAAAAACATGAAATATTTACCGATTGCACTCTGAATTTATTAGACTATTGATATGCAGATGGCACAAATTCAGATCCTATAGGAAGTAAGAAACAATAGCTCCAAAAGGGAGAATAGTGGAAAATATTAATGGATAAATTTCAATAAAGCTTTTTTGGGTTTTTTTTAAGATGAAAATTTCATTTATATATGACTTAGAGCAGGGTGAAATCTCAATATGTTTTGGTGGCAATGTCATCAATAAAAACCATGACTCTTTTTAGTGTGAAATATCAGGAATATAAATTTTTCCCTTTGTAGAAATCTCCCTGATGTTATAAAAATGTCCGTGACAGCTTCATTTTTGACCTCTAAAATAATAGGATGTATCTTTAATACACACAGTTTTTGTACCAAAAAGATTGAAGATGTAAATCACGGATTAAACAAACAAACAAATAAACAAGTAAAAAAAAATACTGTGAATTTTGTGTCGAATCAGTGCTTGCATTTGCACTTGTAATCTCGATTATTTTTGTATAGTCTAAATCATTCTATGTTTCAGAAAGAAAAATTATGTAGACAAAGTGTCTATACATATAGTGGGAAACAAAACTAAAAAAGCCTCATTTGCCATGATATTCTGAAAAGAAATCCACTTAGCATTTATCAATAACTAGTGCAAAACTCTGTATGTGAAAGGTTTTTCATGCATCATTAAGGTGGATATGTACACATCAAATCTTATATTTTCTATTCCAATCCTCATTGAAAACATTCTTCTGTTCAATTTTTTTTTACTAGAAAGGTTCTTCTTGTATCAAATTTTTTCTCTCCCTGTTTTTTTCATATTTTTTTTTAATTCCTGGAAAAAAACCCCTGAATTATACAATTAAAAGGTCTATTTTTGACAAAACCCAGACTTCTGTGAAAGAGCTAGTTCAGCATAAGCTTTTTGTCTGAAATATTTTCTATTGGGAAAAACCATATTGTGCCCTCCAATGATGTAAATAGAGAAGTTTTCAAATGTTTTGCAAATGGACACATATTATCAGACAGATAGTTCTTTGAATCATTTCACCTTTTGCTCTTGATGCCCCTGTCACCTGCTAAGCCATCCATGAGGGCCAATATGTTTTTATCCTTTTACTGCTGTGCAGTAACCTGGTGTCAGTAACAGCAACAGTTAACATGGGGAAGTACCATCAGGCAAGCACAGACATAATGCTGTTATAAAGAAAAAGAAAAAGCTGCTTTTCCCCAACATTTTACTTTACTCTTTGACCAGTCTGTTACTCTCCTGGAAACAAGGATTGGGCACTTTACTGTATTCTGTCTGTACGCCCAATAATTTCACTGAGGAACACTAATGAGCCTGGGGATCTCTAACCAGTAGGTCGTCACTATCTGTAAACTAAATAATCATCCCTAAATATACTAGGGATTAATACAAAATCAGCTAAGGTCACCAGGTGCCTTTCAATATACTTTGGATCAGACACAGAAAATTCAGAAATTCATGGTCCATTTTGAAATGGAGAGGCTTATTAGAAAAAGAATCCCCTGGCAGTCACATTGCTGTTTTATTGAGCAGAACAGTGTTAAAAATGACCTTGCAGTATTTTTCAAAAGTTCAGAGCATTCAACAACTTTGAAGTAATCTTAGAATTAGGTATTTATCTTCTGTGGTTTCTCATTTGGTTTTTAGCCTCTTAAGGTGCCTTACGTTTACCGATGCTGCACCTCTGCACTTCTGCACTTCTATAAGTGGATTATTTAAAGTGGCTTAAGGCCTAAAAGGGAATTTCTTCAACCTAAGTGCCACCACCTTTGCCAGTACAAACTGTAAGGAAAAAATAGAATCATGTTGAAAACTGTAGTTTAAAAAATCATTTAATATCCAGTTGCCACTGGACCATGGGTAACTACTAATTGGTCCCTTTAGATGCTTCTCCAGCTTATTTTTCACTTCAGCTCTTATTCCAGAATTTTTCCCCAAATCCAACAATCTAAAAATCTTGTGATAAAGCTCTTGCTAATTTACATAGCAGAAGTTGCTATAGCAACCTGGCAGAACATTTCCAGCAGCGACATACTAGAGGCAATCTTTATGTGAGAAATATGCTTTAAAGGTGTGTGATAGTCTGTATAACGCCGTTTTTTCCTCAAGACATTTGTTTAATCATGCAGCAAAGTCAAAGTATTTCAACTTTGATGTCATGGTCCTAAGCTTGGTGAGCACTGTTGTCATAAACACATTCATTGCATATCAAAGCATGTAGAACTAGAGAACTGCAGAGTCCAAGGCTGCAAGATGTGTTGCTGTGTTTAACATACACAGCTGAGGCTCTTGAACATTGTCAAAATGGTTTCCAAGCATAGTGTGTGGCACATGGATCCGCTGAGAATTCAGCCATTCTTCCTACACATGAGCAGTGCTGTGTGTGACCTCGTGGCCAGCTGCCTCACTGCGCTGGGCTTCTCACACTAGGAAATGCAGCACTTGCACAGGGCAAAGGATTTGACAAAAATGTGGCCAAAATTCAGGTATTATGATGGCATCAACCAGCAGATCTGTTGTCCACCTGTGATGAGAAAATGCATAGAAAATGGATCCATTGAGAAATCTACACTGCTGTGTTTTGGATTCAGTATGAGAATAATGTTGATAACACACTTCTATTTTGGTTGTTGCTGAACAGTATTTACTCTGAGTCAAGGAGTTTTCAGTTTCCCGTGTTCTAACAGTGAGGAGGTGAAGCAAATGTGGGAGGGAGCACAGGGCAGCTGACCCAAACTGGCCAAAGGAATATTCTATACCACAGAATGTCATGCCCAGTATATAAATTGGGGAAGATACTTGGAGGAGGGCCAGTTGCAGTTTGGGAACAGGTTTGGCATTGCTCAGCAGGTGTTAAGCAATTATAATATTCACCACCTGTTTTTCTTGGGGTTTAACCTCCTCTCTCTCCTTTTTTTTACTATTATTATGATCATTTTAATAATATTATACTTTACTTCATTTCAGTTATTAAACTGATCTTATTTCAACCCACAAATTTTACTTTTTTTTCTTGATTCTTCTCAGAATCGGGCTCAATGCCTGATCAGCCTCCTAACTGATGCTTCTGTCTCATCTCTATTAATAAGAGACCTCAGAGTACGCCACTTTTTCATTATCAGAATTTACAGCCAGGCAATACCCATTCTGTCTAGCAGGCAGCGGACTTCTACTTGGGAGTGCAAAAGTTCATATTCAAACATTGACTTGCAGGCAGATGTACACCCAATTATCTGATGCCTGTTAACATTCACAGTTAAAGCTATTTTTTTTACCTATGACAGCTGGGTAAACTCTAAATACAATACTAAATTTGCAGCAGCCAAAGCAGTTAAAAATTCTGCTGATTTCCTCTCTTCTGACAAAGAGGTATGGCTTTGTGAGTGACGTATATTCCAAGATGCATCTAAAGCATGAAAAAAGTTTTTACACCAAGCAGTTCACCTGTATAAATGAGCTCCCATCAGAGCCTTGCAATCACACCATCAGATAGATTTAGAGTCTGCATTACCCTTTCTCCTCAGAAGCCATTTATTCCTTCCTGAGCTGAAAGGCTGTCAGACCTTACTGATCTTTAGACCGAGAGTTTTTTCCCAACTTAAGTGGTTAGAGAACAATTATTTTCCCTAAAAGGTAGAGCCTGCTTTGCCATGTACCTTAGTTTCTGTTTCTCTTGGATCATAGTACAATTCATCTTCCAGTGGACCTTATATTTCTAGTTGAATGTTGAAAGCATTTTTAATTTAGATGCTAACACTTCTCTGGATTTGATCATTCCAGGATGAACTTGCTAACTTTGTAGGTATTCCTCACTTCTAAGTAAGTGGATTTGCATTTTAAAACTATTTTGTTTGAAAGACCCCAGTTTACCAAGTGATCAGTTTCTTGTACTTTCCAGAGAATGGCCTTTGTTTGGGTTATGTGGCTGCAATTTTCCAATTTAAATTACATTTTTTTCTTTGTACAGTATTTCAACTGATACTTGCATTCAACAGAAGCATATTGAAAATTATTGCACAAGGAAAAACTTAATTAAAACCTGAAGTTTGGGGCTATATCATTCAAGTAAAGGTTATAGCTAATTTAACAGCTGTAAATTCCTAGGAGTTGTTATTTACATAAAGCACATACAACTTTTATTGCACCCATAGTGTGGCATTTAATGAATTAATTTGGCATTTCCATAGCACATGTTCTGATTCTCTCTGACAGGTAGATGCTTCATATTTCATCTGAAAGCAGACGAAAGATTTGTGGTTAGCCAAATAGAGCCACTCCAAAATTTACAAAAAGGATCCTCTGCGTTCAGATGTGAAGAGAGAGGATAAGTGGGTGTTGAATTAAGCCATGTTGAAGTCAAAGACAGCAATATTTGCAATACCTGAACACTTGATGACGTCCATAAAGACTTCTCCTTGTGTGTCACTGCTTTTAATGCCCCTCCCATGACGCCTCCAGACATGAGTGCCTTCTGCTGCTGAAGGAAGACAAGTCTTACAGAAAAGCCTGTAAATTAACACCAAAATGAGATAATTTTCAGATTTTATGGCACTTTTCAGAATATAACAAATATGAAGATTAATAAACAAGAAGCCAGCACATTCCACAGAAGCCAGAAGAATTGTACCGAAAAAGAGAGATCTGCACTGTGCAATGCACAGTTTTCAAAATGCTGGTGAAGGGCAGAATGGAGCACCAAGATCTGTATGCCCATGGTGGACAAAGAATGGCAAACGCCAAAAGGGTCCAAAAAAAAAATCCCACAAGTTTATTAGCAAGTTACATACTTGGCATGGATATTGGTATATATTTTGCTTCTATCTTATCATCATCAATATAATCATCATCATCATCATCAAAGAATAAAAATAAAGAAGGAAGAAAGAAAAATGAAAGGGACATGAGATAGGAGAGGAAAGGGGATCCCCAGTCCTGAGTCCAGCATTGATCCAGCTGACAGGGTGTCCAGGGTCCTGGGCCACCAGCCAGGCTTTGTGGGGGTACCTTTTAATAGGTAAATTTTCCACCCTGGGATTGAGTTTATTGCTCTTCATTTAAATGAGTTATCATGTGCAGTCCATTCTTCTTGAACTTTGTGGAAATGGGCTGAAGGGCTTTAAGGGTCTTATTGTGGTCTTGTTCCCCTTCCGTTGGTCTTGCCTGCTCCTTGACCCCACTTCTGTGCTTGTGCTGCATATTATGCAGTCCTCACGGACCTGAACAGGTAAACTGGCTCCAGAAAGGTGCTGCCATACCTTCATATGCTCCCCTCTCCCTCTCCCCCCTTCCAGGCAAATGCTGTTCTGACTTTCCTGCTTGAATGTTCATTGGTGTTTGAGGCACAGCAATGCAGCAACTCCTTCCTGCTCAGGCTTCTACAAGGCCTAAAACCTGCCCAGTCTATCTCTTTCATTGTTTTAATGCTGAACAATATAAGGTTGTGAAGATCAATGAGAAAAATGCATGAAAAAAAGTTTCCTTTCTGATTAACTCATGGGGTTATTTTTGTGCATGAAACTCAGAGAAGAAGGACTTATTACCATTCCTCATTACAAAAAATATGTATAAATTTCTTTCAATGTAAACTGAAACAATTTCAATTTCACTGTCAGCACACCATTTTTACTTATTTGCCTGAAGCCACATTTTTTAATCATTGTTATATACATTTTTTAATAAGAGATTGCATAAAGTATTAACAATGTAAATTCTTTCCATCTAAGCAATTTGGGTTTATTTATTTTACTTCTAATTTTCAATTGTGTTATATTAAGTTTATGACACTAAGGCCGACACATAAAACTTTGTCAATGAATATTCAAATGTGATGTTCTCTATACACATATTTTTCAGATGAGCTGCTTTTTGTTTTTAAACTGATTTTCTTGTGTTAAATTTATATGAGTAGGAACCCAAAAATTTCTTCTAATAAAGCTGGAAGTAAATATTCTTCAAATTGTGGCTAACATGCAGAATTGGGATTTGTCCTGGGGACAGAGATATTTGACCCCTACCTGAAAAGATATATTATAATTTTTTCTTTCTCACATGGAAATTAAACTGAGAGAATTTACTTTTAATTTTTTTAATCAAGTTTGGGCTTTGATTTTGTTTTGATTCTGTTATCATGAGAAAATTGAGTAAGAGCACAACTTCTAGAACAGTCAGTGGCAACACACTTGCTTCACTTCTTCATATCCAGTCAGCAGTGTCCAGCTCTGGCTTGAATTTCCAAATGACTTCTAGATGCTATTATCTTTGAGATGGATGTCTCCTTAACTTAGTGCATTCCTAGGTAAAGGAATCTAATGCTGTCAAAGGTTCCCTAAGATCACTTGTGTGGCCTACATGTACTGCTGTAGAAGAAGGCACATTATCTGCAGGTGTTTTGCTTGCCTGATGCAAGTACTGGAGAGTTTAGGGCACCTCAGCAGAGTGCTGACATTCAGACAAGCTAATCACATGTAGTCTGCCTCATCTGATTTTTCAAGTGGTCATATTGCTATTATGGGTTGATTACTGTGTTGCAAAACAGAAGGAGTGATTAACTTTCTAAGATGGAAAGGAAGTAAAATAAATCTCAAAAACTGTATTTTTGCTTGAGGCTGTTTATTTTTAGTATATTTATCTTTAAACTAAGCTGAGGAATTTTGCTCCCATGAAAATTTGCAAAACAGAATTTTATAGGAAAACCCCCACCAATTAAAACAAAATAAAAAGAGCATTAAGAACATAAACAATGAGCTCAGATTCAGAAGTAAATGCAGTCACTAAAAACAATGCATCTTAGGAATTCAGATTACCATATGAACAACAGATGAATCCCCCATTTGCAGATAACTGTTGCAGTTAGGCATAATACTGAAAGATGAAGCTGGCCACTTTACTATACTTCATAAATTTTTTAGCCTCTGAAGGTATTGGAATGAAGACAGGCACATTATTATACAAAAAGAGTGGTTATATAATGCCATCTCAATGCTTGTTTTCATTTTAGTAACATACAATGAAAAGTTAGGAAAATAGAACAGTAAAACCCACCAATTTTTCTTGCTTCCCAGGAGAAAATATATTTCAAATTCACTGTACAGCTCTGCAATGCAGTGGAGCAAGCTGCTAAGCAGAGTAGGTACTGTGTGGATGATTGGGTGTCAGGATGGAGCTTCAGACAAAGTTTATTAGAAAAGCCTTCCCTTTGAGTCACGAGGCGCAGAATGAACCCCCTTGCTTTCTGAACTCCTTCTCAGAGAGGAGTATGGGTGTGGCTGGATCCCATCTTAGTCCTAGACCATCAATGGTTTTTGTGTAAAAGATTATATAGGAGTGACTGAATCTTTATACAAGTTTGTCCTGCATGATTAAGGTTGGCAAACAAAATAAATTGCTATAAAAATAAATGATTTATTATGACAGTGATTGCACTAAAAGATCTTAATCAGAATTATTTACCACACAGTATAGGTAGCTGTAACTACTAGTATGGTACAGTGCACTATTTTTGAATATTGAAGGAATTATATTAAATCTAGCAAAAATAATTAATAAGTAGAGATTGATGTTACTCACCAGCTACCTTGGGCAAATCTCCTTTGCTCAGGCTTGAGGAATAACCATGAGGGATGTCCCCACTCAAGGGAGGAATCTCCACAAATACTCCAAGAAAGGTTATGTTGGAAGACCCTGCTGTTAAAAAGGGGGACTGGGCTTTTATAGTATAAAATGATAGACTCTCAGTCACAGGTCTCCAGGCCAGCTGTGTCAGCTCAGCATCTTTAGATAAGTTAGTAGTAGCACAGTGTAACTTACTGCTTCCTTTATGAGGTACCNTAAGTAGAGATTGATGTTACTCACCAGCTACCTTGGGCAAATCTCCTTTGCTCAGGCTTGAGGAATAACCATGAGGGATGTCCCCACTCAAGGGAGGAATCTCCACAAATACTCCAAGAAAGGTTATGTTGGAAGACCCTGCTGTTAAAAAGGGGGACTGGGCTTTTATAGTATAAAATGATAGACTCTCAGTCACAGGTCTCCAGGCCAGCTGTGTCAGCTCAGCATCTTTAGATAAGTTAGTAGTAGCACAGTGTAACTTACTGCTTCCTTTATGAGGTACCTTATCAGGTCTGCCACATCTTCACCTCACTATAAAGATGTTTAACTTTGGGACTGATGAGTCAGGCTGGTTTCAGCACTCTTCAACACCAAAACCACCATGATACCCCCTTCTCTGTTCACCACTGATAGTTTTGCAAACAGGGTATTGTTTGAGTTGTTTTGCCCCCACTTCAGCCAGGGCATCCTGCTACACTGGGCACTACTACTTTTCTCCTGGGCCTGGGGATCTGGAAAATCCTCCTAGCCTTCTGCTTCTAAAATATGAATAGTACTGGATCCTCTGGCCTGTCTAAGCTCCTGTCTGATTTCCCACTTCTCCTCTCTTTCTTCCTGGTTTTTCTTGCTCTCTCCTGCCTTCTCCCCACTACTGCACAGCCAGTTTCTCTGGGGAAAGACAGCATCATATGTGGCACTGCCATGCTTAACTTTCTGTTGTGGGAATGAACCACTTACTGTTCTCAAGCGGCACTCTGAAGCTATGGGATTTGTCTCATTCTGAGCCTATTAGTGTGAAGTAAAGTGTATAGGTACAATGTTCCACTTGAGCATCTTAAAATTAATGTTTCATACTATCACTTGGATATCTGGCTTTTATTCAAAAGTAAGATTAATAGTCTGCAAGTGATTGCTCTGATATGAAAAAGGTGAGAAGGAAAGAGGAAGAAGCAAAATTAATCTAAATTCCAAACTCACTTATTAACATAAGACTATAATCCAGTAAAATATCGGATTTTCAATGTCACCTAATATGAATAGATACAGTGTCTAATGCTAATGCTTTAATGAATTATGCTTTACTATAACCCATGCTTTTTTTGTATACTAGATCCCCTTCTATGATTTGGAAATGCAGACAAAACCTGAGAATTTAGGCTCATGTAAGTTGTCCTTTTCCAGCTCTCTCTTTTAACAACCTAAGGTTTCAGAGATATATCACATTTCTATACCTCAGTTAAAACTATTTAAAGAATATTTTGAGATGAACCATATGTTTTACAGAACCCTTGCAATTCTAGAAAATATGATACCTAAGATAATACTTCATACAGGTATACAGTTACCTTTTCCACCTCCTAACCTATTTACATCTTTCTGAAAATTGTGCATCCTTTCCACCTGCTTTGCCAGGTATGCCACCACTCTCTAAGATTTCATGCTAGCCTGTTTAACTGATTTAGGATAAAATGCATAGTTTACCCATTTCTTTCCAAAATTGTAACATTTTCTATTCTGTTAATGTGTAACTGGAGCAGCAAAATATGAAGCTGCAGTCTTCATGGAGAGTGACACACTACAAGGTAAATGCCATAGAGGTTCTTTGCTCATCTACTGATTGTAGCAGTTTAAGTCTATCCCACAAAGGCATTAAATGATATTTACAGTCAAAAAGCATTAGTAGGATTTTCAGTCATTTTAATACTTGGTTGATCCCTCTTTCAAAACTATAACTGTAGAATATTCCTTCCATTAACATTGAAATGGCTAACAGCTGTATGAGCTTGCATAGCTCAGTGGACTCCAAACCTGAAAGTCAAAACTCAGGGAGAGAAGAAAGATTTTATTTCCATGTCTAGGGGGTTGACTTTTGTTGCCAACGGCACAAATACTATTCCCTCCAGTGTAAGACTACAGCACCTTGCCTATGGGCCAGGACAATGCATCATTCTCTGTACAGAACAGGATCTGAAGCACAAACATTGTCACGGAATTTTGGACTGGTAGGCTGTGGCAATCAGATGAAGTACTCTTTCCAGACTTACAGCATCCCTCTATATCACACAAGTCTGTTGCTTAGAAGGTGAGGGTGATGAAACTTGGCTTCCAACATTTTGGTGCCCCCTTTCAGGGAAAGTGCTCCCAGTCACAGCCAGTTGTCTTTCACTGGTGCTTAAATGTGAATAAGATGAAGGTTAATGTAAGAAGGAGAAAAAAATATGCATTTATGTTCTAGCAAATTATGTCTTCCTGTAGTTAGACAGTTTAGTGGACGAAAGTATACACCAGTTTTATTCTTGTCTTTAAACCTGAAGGTTTTAGAGGGACTTTCTTCCTTCTGTCTGAGATGTCTTCCCCTTGTGACTTTCCCAAAAAGAGCTTCAGAGCCACACAGAGAGCTGAAGTGAACTGGGGGATGCCTGGTGCAATGAAATGGTCCTCTGGGAAGAAGGTGTTGGGGTGCAGAGGCTGTATTTGTGACATGTGTGAAGAGCAGCAAGTGTGAGAGGATAAACAGAGCTAGGAAAATTATGTGAGTGGGTGTAGAAGTCCAGAAGATAAGAGGTTAATGTGATGTCTCAAACACTGATAGCTACATAGATGTGGAGACAACCAAGGATTGTTGGTAATAACAGACAAGAATCGTTGGTGATAAAATGCTGTGAGAAAGAGCAGGATATGGCTGGTGAAGGGGACCATGAAGAGATAGGACAGCACATTTCTGGGACAAACAGAACAAACAAACAGCTCTGGCTTCTGGAGATAAGTACAATAAAGTACAGTGCAATGGCAGGACTGAGGTCAAGAAGCAGGCATGGACTGTTGACCAAAGACTGACCCAGTAAGGGGGCTCAAGACCACCAAAGACTCCCATAGTCCTCCAACCCATTTCCAGAAACATCTAGGAGAACAAGCTGCACATGATAACTGATTTGCATAGAAAGAGAGAAACTTATCTCCAGGACAGGTAAAACTTATCGACAAAAAGGTACCCCCATGATGCCTGGGCATCACCCTCAGGACCCTGAGCACCCCATTAGCTGGATCAGTGCTGAAGCCAGGACTGGTGATTCCTTTATCCTTTCCTTTTTCCTTTCCTTTTTTGCTTTTTTCCTTTTTTCCTTTTTTCCTTTTCCTTTTCCTTTTCCTTTTCCTTTTCCTTTTCCTTTTCCTTTTCCTTTTCCTTTTCCTTTTCCCCTTTAATCTCTCTCTCCTTTTTCACTCTATCCCTTATTCAAAATCCACTGCTGAGTGCTTATACTTGAAAATGGGACTAACATACCAATTTCCATGCCAAGTGTGTCATTTATTCTGCGAGTTTTTGAAGACCCTCTAACATTTGTTGTTTCTGTTTGACCACAAGCAGCTGCACAGCTGTGTGTTCTGTGCACCTTTTGGAGTGGGACTTCACAGTGGGGGATCGAGTATGTATATTTTTGTAACTGATTAAAGAACAAGGTAAAAATACAAGCAGAGCTTGAAGAAAAGCTGAAGAGACCAGAAATTGGGCAGAGAACATACTAGACATGCACGGAGGATCAAGTAAGAGTCCCAAGACTTCTGGTGTTTCTATTGCAACCCATCTCTTACACAAGGTCTGTCACATGAACTGAGGAAATATAAAGGCATAGAAAACTGCAATCATTGCAGGAAAAGGTAACAGAAATCAGAAAAAAATGTAATTATTTCAAGATTTAAAAGGAGGAAAATGTGAACAGAAAAAAAGTTGTGAAGTAGAAGAATTTAAAGGAAAAGAATATTTTAAATATTTATTTGCTCTTGTGACTCATGACCTTGACTCCACGACATGTAGATAATTGTTTTTTAAAATCTGTGTTATATACCTTTTTTACAGAGAATACTTGCACATCCATGCCATTAGTCTCCAGATACTGCTCATTATAATCTAAAGAAGGAAAAAAACCTCTTTGTCAAGTTCAAAGCAGCTCTGGATGTCAAGGGAAAGTAACCTGAAGGGTGCCTCCTTTTAAAAGAGAGCTGTTATGAATTTGGGATGCCTCATTTCTGCCATAAAGTGGGAAGGAGGGTGCAAAGGAGAAGACAAGTATTTTTGGCTTTCTTATTGCAGAAGGATTGAGGATTTGCACTTAATACGGCAAGTCTTTTAACAAGTGTGATTACATCCCCAACTCAGTTTATTTAAAGAGAGAATTTCATTCATTTTTGTCATATTGCACACTAATAGCTTGTAATCATTTTGGAATTTATGCAGTACACTTTTAAATTTATTTTACTTGTGTCTAAACGTAGTTTCTATGGTTACAAACACAGTTTCAATTTTGCCTTAAAGAAATAATGATTCTTCATGTTGAAACAAAAGGAAGGCAAAAGCAGTTTAGCAGGAAAAACAATTTAATGTAACTTTCTTTTTATTTGTTATAGTACTCTTAATTTGTGTAACTTATAGGATTGGTTAAAAAATTTTTTGTTGGAAGAGTTCTGTTGACATAAAAATGCAGATGGATTGAAATTTGTATAGAGTCATGGAACGGTTTGAGTTGGAAGAGACCTTAAAGATTATCTAGTCCCAACCCCCCGACATGGGCAGGGACACCTTCCACTAGTCTAGTTTGCTCAAAGCCCCTTCCAACCTGGCTTTGAACACTTCCAGGGATGGGGCAGCCACAACTTCCCTGTACAACCTGTTCCAATGCCTCAACACCCTCACAGTCAAGGATTTCTTCTTAATATCTAATGTACACCTGTGCTCTTTCCATCCCTTGTCCTGTCACTACATGCCCTTGTAAAAAGTCTCTCTCCATGTTTCTTGTAGGCTCCCTTTATGTACCGGGACTCTGTTTCGTCGAGGTCTCTCTACAGGGCCTCCCTGCCTTCGAGGGAGTCAGCAGCTCCTCGCAGTTTTGTATTGTCTGAGAACTTGCTCAGTATCCCTTCCAGTCCTGCGTCCAAGTCGTTTTTGAAGATTTTGAATAGCACAGGGCCTAGGATGGAGCCCTGCAGAACCCCACTAGCAGTCTGAGGGCTACACCCGGCTAGGATGTTTCCTGGTGAATTTCAAAGGATATTGTCGTTTTTCATTCAGTTTTAATTTTCTGAGGAGGAGAATGAATTTAGGAATAAGTATTTACATATTTAACTGTTCTCCTCCTGATAACTTTAAAATACAAGCAACCACTATTGTGTGATTATGGGTAGAGATAAGAAGTTGTTACACTGTGACTCATTAAACAAAAGATACACTTTGCCTTCAGCTGTCATTTGGGATGTCAGTCTTGACCATGAGGCTATGGCAGGGCATCACACTGGGATACTACTGGACCTGCTAACTGCTTGCGTCTTTTCCTCTGTGGTTTATTGCCCTCAAGTCAGGAGGAATTAAGAAACAAATTACTGCCCAGTTTATACCCCCATAAAAGTTGTTTCACATGTCCTTTCACATCTGCCACCTTCCTGAAATTTGTGACCAGCAAAAAAGAATTGAACCAAAGGTGCTGAAACTAATGCAGATGATATTTAAGGTATGATTATATTAAAATATTTTTAAAGAATAGTTATTAATACTACACATTTCATAATTTCTTTGATGAGAGGGAAATCAGAAAGTGGGTACAAGTACTAAAGGACTGTATTTGATGAACATGAGCAACTCCTACCGCAGGAGAAAGAGTATACTCCTGCTGCTGGAGCTGGTGTGAGAAGAAAAAATTACTCTTCTCAACCTCTGTAGTCTCACACACTTCTTTCATTTCTAAAATTGTGAAAATCAGAATTCCATCCTCTGATATAAGCTACAGGCACTTTAAGTTTGTTGCAAAACAAGGCTTTATTTCATGTTTGCTGCTTTTGCCAGGCTCAGAATACATTTTTGATCACTTGGCTTCTTTAGTTGGTATTGCTGTGGGCTGTGAGCAAAGATGCAGAGTCAATATTCACTTTAATAAGTAAATTTCCTAGCAGCAAGAAAATCATATTATAACCTCACCTGAACTAATGTCTGTTCTCAAAGCCCTTTTGGCAACAGTTGTGTATCCATAAATTCTTTGACCTTTCAGTGCTGCACAAATATATGGATCACCTGTAAGTGCACTCAAATTTTGTTCTGAGATTTAACTAACCCGGAATTTATGTTCGGAGTCAGTGGTTTGGATCTGTTGTAAAAAGCATAATAAGAATAATCCTCTTCTATGAGATGTACACACTGAAGTACAAATTGTGGGACACTGAATATGTTCAGCTGACATGAGTACTGTTTTTTGATGGCATTGAGAGTGTGAGCTGAGGACCCATGAATTTTATATGTAGGCACACTTATCAAGTCATGCAGCATTGTCCTCTGTGTAGTGTAACTGTAATGCATACGCTGCATTCTGGATAACCTCTGTTATGTTATCCAGGGTTTTTTTGGACATTGCTCTATTAAAAAAAAAAAAAAAAGAGAAAAAATTAAAGGAAAAAACTCCCTTCATGTTAACAACAGTGTTTTCAATCCTTGGAGCAAAATTGTGATAGTAATGAAAGCTATTATTATACTCAGTATTAAATAGAAAATAAGTTAAAAGATGGATTTCCCTCCTGCTCTGTTCTGTTTAACACAACATAATATTCTAGCTTATAAACCTTGAAGATTTTATGTGTTTCCACTATAATATTGAGTAATCAGCAGTTGTAAAGAAACATAGAATATGACACAATAAGACATTTTCATATGATTACTTACTACTGAAATATATTGTAATGTAAAATGTAATGTAGCATATTATGTTACATTATATGTACCTTATGCTTATTTTAGTATGCAAAATACATATACTATTGGACCTATAGAGTAAGTGCTCACAGTGTAACCACTTTCAGCTAGTTTTTAACCTTATGGTTCTCAGTCCTGCTTTTTTATACTGCCTGTGCTAACTGATGTTCCTTCTGGAAAGCTCAGCTTACATGTCTCTTAAAGCAATTTTATTTATCAGCTCAATATAAATTTTACAGTAATGAGGACAAGAGATTTCTGAATCTGTGTAAATGGACATGGATTGAAATCTGTGACAAGTCTGGTGACATTTAGAATGTATTCTTTGCAAAGAATTTTAATTTTGCAGTAATTCTTCTAAATCTAATTAGTGCAATGTCAGCATGGCAGATGAGAGTGTTATGCCATGTTTGGCCTATCCACATTTCATTAACTTTTACAAATATTTGACAATCTTTTTTCAATATCCAGGAAATCAAATAAATGTTCAAGTATATATTAATGAGAATGAAACCTCCCTCTCCCCCAAGACCTCCTTTACCTTGTAAGCATTTAAATTGCTCAAAAATCTCACGTTGAGAGGTAATATGCATCCAAACATGAAAAAGGCAAGCAAGTATGGAATATGTGCTGGTGTTTCATATATACAGAAGATCTTCAAGCATAGGAAATGTTTACTCTGCTGAAATTAGTACTTTCTTTGTCTCTAAAAAAGTATAACTTGCACATATTCCAGGGTTTCAACCTAGCTTTTTTCACATCACTTCAGAAGGGTAAATCAAGAGTCTAACTGATGCAGGACTATCTGCAGACGGTGTCAAGTTGGAGTCAGTGAGTTCCCAGCATCCCATCAGACCTAAACTGGCCGTGGCATTTCCCCTTTCTCCCTACTTCAGAGATGTACAGCAAATAGATAGTCTGAACTGATCCTGACCTCGGGATCCATCCTCTGCCTCCGAAGAGGCTATGACAATTTTCACTCATTTTGATAGGAGTTTATGGGGCTCATTTACTTTATACCATTTATTCCAAATACTCCCAGGCCAGTAAATACACGAGCAAAATAGCATCAGAAAAATAAAGAAAGCTCAATCTCCCTATTAAAAACTATTCTTTCTGTTGAATCACTGTGCTGACAGCTAACAAGTTATACAACTCCACACCTGTGCCTGACTCCATTCTTTAAAAATAAAACCCAAACCAGAATCAAAACCCCAAATATATTAAAATTATTTAATATTTAGTTAAACTTTAAAAAAGAAAATTCTGAAGTAACTTCTCAGTTTATGGTCTTTCTTTGCACTATGGTAAAAGATTTGATTTTCAGTAAATTCTGATTACTCACCTCAAAGGTTTTCCTGAGGCATCTGCTGTAAATGGCTCAAAATATATGTATTTTTTTTTAAATAAAATTTTTCCCACTCTCCTGTTCTTTCTTTTTCTAATTTTATCTAATTTTTTGTTTAGAATTTCTGTTTCTTTTCTAAAGCTTTCAATTTCAGACAGCTCTTCTCTTTGCTTGGTTCTTCTGTATCTGCTCTCAGGCTGACTATAGGAAACAAGCAGATTTTTGTGATTCTTCAGTCTCCAATCACTCCCAGTCCTCAGGCCAAAAACTTGTAGATCTGTTAATGTCTTTTGCTCCTGCAATCTCAGCATGTTTGTCCTTAGCTCTGATGGATTACATACTTGGGGCTATCTTTTCTCACTGGGGAAGAAACCCACTGGAATTCTGACAAATGGACAGATTTCAGAGGCTATATCAATTCAGATATGGATTTCTATTTTTGTTAGTTTAAATTTCAGAGTCTGAGAAAAGATTTTGATTTCTAGATTTTCTGGGGAATCTCATTTAGGCAATAATCACCTCAATTTTTACCTGAGGAAAGGTAATCAGGATACTATATTGTGCCTTGCTCCTGGGTTAAGGTGAGTGAAATAAACAAGCTCTATATCATATGGCAAAATTCCAAAACACATTTTTATGTCATGTCCCATGCCTTCCCAAACTGCTACTTAGTCAGATTCTTAAAATTAAGTCACTTGAGAGAACAGACTTCCTGAGATCACTCTATGTTCATATTTTCTCCCTAGTCAAGTCTAAGCCAAGTAATTTTTTTCTACCCATCATTTCTATTGTTCCTTGCATTCCAAAGCTTACACCAGGCCCATCGCCAAGGTCATCATCCGTGTTACATCCTTTTAGCCTTTCACTCTTTCTTGATCTTTTGTGAAGTTCACAGAATCACAGGATGGGTAAGGTTGGAAAGGTCCACAGTGGGTCATCTTGTTCAACCTCCCTGCACAAACAGGGTCATCCCAGAAAACATAGCACAGGATTGTGTTCAGATGGTTCTTGACTATCTTCAGTGAGGGAGGTCCACAATCTCTCTTGGGAACCTGTTCCAGAGCATGGTCACCGCACAGTAAAGAAGTTCTTACTCATGTTCAAGTGGAACTTCCTGTGCATCAGTTTCTGCTCTCTTGCCCTATTGCTTGGCTTCACCAAGAAGAGCCTGGATCCATCCTCTGACACCCTCCCTTCAGATACTGATAGACATTGATGTGCTCCCCTCTCAGTCATCTCCTCTCAAGGCTGAACAGGCCCAGCTCACGCAGCCTGTCCTCATAAGAGAGATTCTCCAGTCCCTTAATAATATTTGTTGCCTCCACTGGACCTGAACCAGGAGCTCCATGTACCTCTTATGCTGCGGAGTCCAGAACTGGACACAGCACTCCAGATCCCTATCCCTGCTCATCTGTATTTGCTGAGCAAGCAGCTCTCTTGGCAGCCAAATTCACACTTTTTCTTTAAATGTCTCTGCCTACCTCTATCTTTAAATCTCTCTCTCTTTAATTTACTTAATGATTAGGAAAAAGGCCAAGAACTTGTCTCATATTATTGGTCATATTCCTCAGAGCAAGTACTGCAGAAGAAATGCATTTGAGCCCAGACTCTGGGACCCAACCACAAACCTGAGGAATGGAAAGGGTTCTAGATCTGGGGAGTGCTTTGAAAGATGGATAGAGTCTCTTTCTGCATGCAATAAATATTGTGAAAACTCTTTAAACAACTCAGGCACTTATTTTAGTAAAGTAATTCTTTGGAAAGGAAAGGTAAAGCAATACTTACATTTCGGGTTGTATTTTTTCACAATTAAATTAAAGATTTATTTTCCTTCATGTTTTATAGAAATATCAGTAACAAAAGAGAGTGCTTTTACTGCTGCTGTGCACTCTGAAAGCATAATTTTAGTCTTGAAATATGCTGGCTGTAGCAAGTACAGACACTACTATCAAACTGGACTATTTGTATTCACTTGACTGATTTCATTGAAGCTACAGTAATTTAGATAGGAATGATCTATACTGATTTACTTATGTGACTAAGCTTTCCAATCTAATATGTGGCCTAACTTAATTTAGATGGATCCTTTTAGACCCCTTTATCTGTATGTTTTGAGTTAAATCACATTGCTTTCAAATCTTATAAAAGGATTGAGTCTGTTGGTTTTCCATAAAATTAGGCCTTTCAGTTGAAGTAATATATGAGCTGTTGCAGTTTCCATCTGAATGGGTTTATCTTTTTCCAGAATTGACAAATGGATAACCAGAAACAGGAATGAATAAATGCAGACATAAAGAGAAAAGAAAATCTGCATTCCTCTAAGAAACAAATATTTCTTTATTAGATATGATTTTTGCCCACAGAATAAAATAGTATTTTAATTTTTTTTTTTTGAGATCAGAAGCAGGGTTTATTTCTGCATTGTCCACTTATTTCTGCATGCTAGGTTGAGGGCTTTCACAGGCCTTGAAATCTATTTTTTGACTTCAAGAAGGTGCTTGCAGTGGTTCCACTATCGGAAAAGAAATTCCTTGATATTCTTCTTCCTTCAGGATACACAGACATATTTACTTTTCCTTAAGACATTTTTGAGACATCTATAATTGATCTACCTTATAGATGGAATAAAAAAAAAATAAACATTACCAGCACCTTGGAATTTTTAACTGGGACTTTGAACAAGACTGGCTGCAATGTGTTAATGAAAAGCAACACTTCCAAACCTTCTTAATGCAACCTATGATATTGATGATTACAGGAATTGTTTTTCCAAGCAAAGACTACTCTAACAAAGGAGAATCATGGAATTATGGAATATTTTAAGTTGGAAAAGGCATTTAAAATTATTGAGTCCAACCGTTAACCCATCAGCACCAGCTTCACCACTAAACCATGTTCCTAAGTGCCATACCTACACAAGTTTTTAATTACCTCTAGGGATGGTGACTCAGCCACTTTCTTGGACACGATGTTCCAATGCTTGACAACCCTTTCTGTGAAGAAAGGTTCCTAAAATGCAATCTAAATCTCCCCTTGACTTGAGGCCATTTCCTTTTGTCCTTTTGCTTGATACTTTGAAGAAGAGAGTGACCCTCACCTGGCTGCACCCTCCTTTCAGGGACTTGTAGAGAGTGCTAAGGTGTCCCCTGAGCCTCCTTTTCTCCAGGTTAAACACTCCCAACTCCCTCAGCCACTCCCCATGAGACTTGTGCTCCGGCCCCTTCACCAGCTCTGTTGTCCTTCTCTGGACTCGCTCCAGCCCCTCAATGTCTTTCTCATGGGGATGTTAACGTAGAAAGACATAATCACAGAATGATTATATGCAGGTGCTTTTATTGCAGAGCTCTGGGAACTGGGGTACAAACCCAAATCTGATTCCAACATCATTTTGGGGTGAACACATTTTATACTCTCTCCTTACATAAGCACTTTAGAATCATATGTTGATCATTAACTATCCATTGTACTATTGTAATCAACAGAGCATGGGTTTTGGGTTCATTGTAATCATTCAGGCATACACTGCAAGCCCCCTTCAAGTCCCTCTCCCACAATCATCCCATGATTTTATCGATTAGCCAATATGTGATTTCTAAATAATGACTGCATACCTATAACACAGTGTAACAGTACTACCTGTGCTGCAGGTACACGCAGGTGCAGAGTCACAAGACTTAACAAAAACAATGCCTATTCAAAGCCTATCTATGCTACTACAATTTTAAAACATTTTAACCCTCTACTATCAGGGAGGGCCCAGAACTGGACACAGCACTCGAGGTGTGCCCTCTCCAGTGCCCCGGACAGAGCAATGATCACTGCCCTGGTCCTGCTGGCCACACTATTGCTGATACAGGCCAGGTGTCACTGGCCTTCCTGGCCACCTGGAAACACAGTGGCTCATGTTCAGCTGGCTGTCCACCAGCACACCCAGATCCAGTTTTCAGGGTCTGACTGGATGTTAGTAGATTTGAGACCACTGCAATTACCTAAAATGTAGAGTGTTATACTGTTGAGAAATATGCTTAAACTGAATAACTGAAATGCTGCCTTTATGGACGCTGTGGTTATTTTAGAATAAAAGACATCCCAATCACAGATATTCAGTACCCATTGTCATAAATGTGCTATTGTTGAAGAAGAAAAAATGCTGTTCAGTCCCAGGTGCAGCAATGTTAATAATGCACTAAAACTATTGAATGTAGCTGTGTGACAGTATTGGAAGTTCTTTTTTCAGAGTGGTTATAGGACTAAACTGAAAAATAGTGAGATGTTGGTATCTAATTATCTAAATAGATAACAAAGTAGAACTTAAGGTCACTTTGCCCTCTTGTGTAGGTAAAACTCAAACAGTTCATTTTAGGATAATAATCCATCACTTAAATAAGAATAAAAACACTGGGGTTTGGGTTTTATTTATTTGTTCATTTTTTACATTCTAGAATTCTAATTTGTGACTAGTTAATACAGAGCTTTTAGTTTAGGAAGAGAAGAAAAGAGCAATTTTAGGGACATTTCTTCATGTGCTGAGAAGTCGAGTTTTAATACAATTTCACCTTTTATGTTCCTCAAGTAGGATGAGACCACTCAGCTAACAGACATGGATCTACTGTCTCTGAATGATCAAGATCATTTCAAAAACTAAAATGAATTAATTTATAATTCAAAAATGAAAAAATAATGTAAAAGGAACAGAAGGCTATTTCATTTTTAATAATGGCAACAATAAGACATGGCAATAATTATATGCAATTCAATATCTTTAATAAATTTTCTTCATTCAAAGACTGAATCAGAAAAGATCAATTTGTCCAAGAGATAGAACATGTTATTGGAATATTATGGAATTTAAGAGTATTTCACAGAGTGGAACTCGTGGTGGTTTTAATACTGCAGTGTTACTAACTTGTGAACTACCTTCTAGTGAAAAGTAATAATCATTTTCTAAAAGCCAGCTCATCAAAATTAAAACAAAAATGAAAAATTGCATTTTCATTTTATTTTCTCATTACATATCAGTCATCTTCACAAAGTTTGCCTCCAGTTTTAACTTTCTAATGTTCAAATTTTGTGCAGTTGGAATTGTACAAATCTGCATGAGGACTTTGAATATATTCTGGGCCAGTGGTGGGATTATTCTAGCCTAATATTCTGTCTCTGATGGGGGCAGAAAAAGATGCTGTTTAGGGAGCACAGAAAAGCTTGGCTTCTTCCTATGGCCTGCCTCCTCCTGCTGCCCCTGCAACCAGAGGGGGTGTAGCTGTGCTGCTAGTGGGTACAGCCCTCATCCGGACCTTCCATCCTGAGTTTAGGGATAGTCCATACATTCACCTTAGCTTTTTGAAGTGTCTGCTATTGTTTGTGACTCCTGGCAGCAGGTTACAGAGGTTATCCATTAGCAGGTCAAGGAAATGCCATTTGATCTGTCTTAAAATTGCTTCATTCTCATTTTCTCAAGTGACCCCTGTTCCCATACTGTGGGATTTGATAAATAACAGTAGTGTCTATTTCAGCTTTTTAAAGGACAGGTTTAACCCTGTGTCCCCACAGCTCTGTCCTTTTCAAACGGAGTCACTCCACTCCTTTCTGGTTCTCTGCTCACTCCTTTTCGTCCCTTCTCTAAGACCATTATGACTATTTTGAGGTGTAAGAATGAGAACAGTACACAACAGCTAAGATGTAGGAACAGCAATTTTTCTATAGTGGAAAAATTGCACCCTCTGTCTTGGTCTCAGCACCTTGCTTGATAACTCCATATGTTTTTATGCTGTCTTATCAGGGATGGAAGCCAGTGTCACAGTGTTGTAATTCCCAGAGTCTCCCCAACATTCCTCTGTCTAGGTAGAAATTACATAGGAAGCTCTCAGTAATCCAACACAGTAATAGTTTGCAATGGCAAGTTACACACTTTGGCCAGCAGATTTGCAATTCCATATTTCAGTCACTTAAGTCTTAAGTAAATGACATCTCATTAAGAGGATTTAAGACATTTTGCTTTGTTTTATAATTCCTGTGTATTTTGTTTGAGTTGTCTAGTTCCTTTTACCTATCTGCTGTAAAAAAACCTAATTTCTTGAAGGAATCTGTCAAAAAAGTCAGTTAAAAACCTACACAAGGAATTCTGGAACCTCTGTGCTAAGCCTTATCACACCTGAGCTAACCTTTTAAATGTTTGTAATCAGGTGTTATACTTAATAAGATTTTTGGTTTTGATATATTTACAATTTTTTAATTTAGTTTGAGTATTCTTTTAAATATGTTCATCCATTTTTTTAGCCTGCTTAATTTCCTTCTTGCATTTTGACTGGCCATGTTTTTCAGACTTTGCTTTTCTCATTCTTAGCAATAAGGTGTCCTTTTTCTTTGTCTCATGTATCTATTTAGTTGTTACTCAAAATAAAACACTTGTGTTCCTGTCCAGAAATTCACTGGCATTGCTTTGTCTTTCTTCTTTCCCATATTTAAATATTTGATCCAGCATTTTCTAAAAACATTGAATCTAAATTTTGACTTCTACAGAACCATTATCTTAGCCCTAAGGTATTTACCACTCAGTGTACTTGGAAGCTTCAGGATTAGAGTCTCCAAGCATCTAAAGTCAAGTTTGGATGTGAAGACACTATACTGGATCTCATGACACTATTTCTTATTTCATCACTTGAAACATTTAACACTTTTGCTGAAGAAAGCAGCTTCGTGATTGTTAGTTCAAAGGCAAGTACAGAATATGTTTGTAGGTTTTTGGCCTTCAAAAGTTAGAAAAAACGGCGTGCAACATTTTAATTTTGCTTATTTTTTGACCATGGAGTTGATTATTGAAGATGATCTTATCAGCCCTGTGAGGGGTTTCTCGTGCTTTCTCTGTACCTGCTGATACATCTGCTCCCTGCTTAGCTGCCCACCCCCAGTCATTAGAGGCATAAGTGTGGTTAGTGAAGAGAAGGGATTTATGAAAGGAAAGGTGGCTGGAGGCCTAGGGAAGTGTACCTGAGGCAACCAGTGGGAATCACAGAGCTATGAGACAGCTCAGCAAATGAAATGTAAATGAATTATTTTTCCTCTAGTCATCAACAAAACCAATCAAAGCTGTGGGTTTTCATCTTACCAGAGCTAAGAGGAAGCTTAAAACGGCTTTGATTTTAATGTGAAATGTATTTATTTCAGATTTATATCTATACACACAGCTGTGGACTTTCTTCTCGGTGCTAGTCCAACATTTGTCCTTTGGAGAGTCATGGCCAGAGGCTTGTCTACCTTACAAGTAAATTCTCTGTGCTTTTAACTGTGAAGCAATATGGCCCAAGAGCTTTGAGTGGATACCAAAAGTAGGGTTAAATGTACAGCTAATGATCCTTTGGAAAGGCAAGGTGAATGCATTGCCTTAAAACTTACCCCCATCTTGAGAAAACATGGACTTGATTGTCTTCGGGGCAAACTCTGAATACCTTCTAGGGCATTCACCTTTCAGGGTCAACCATAAAGGAACCCCAAAGCTGACGTGTCCCAGCAGTGGGGGATGGTACCTTTAGTCTCTGCAGCTCAGGAAAGTCACCTGAGGATCTGCAGTTGAATAAAACTGATCTGCTTGGATCTAATTGATATTTAAATGCCAAAGGACTGCCAGAGGCCTGCTGTGGCACAGTGGCACATGCACACAGAAGGCTTCTGGACATTTCATCTTCTGTGATCCTTTAAGGGATGCTGCTTCGTATCACACAGTCGAAATATACATTTTCGGATAAAACTCTATTGATTGATGTTTGTTTAGTAGTTGTGACATACTATTTAAGAGCAACATCCAAAGAATCAATAAGTGAAGGAAAACAATCTTTAATACTTTCCATATCTTTAATTATGGACCTTTCCATGTGATCGGTGAGACATTTGCCCAAAGTCTAGGAGGCAATGACTGCTATCACTGACCATTTTTGATGCTGCTTAAAGAAGCTGGACAGTATTAATGAGCCATACCTTGGGGGATGGCTTGGAAAGTGAATTACTAGTGTTTTATTTTCTGGGTAAGCAGGAAGACAATTCTTAGTTTAAGAAGATCAATACTGATAAATGTTGATTTCACACTGAAGTAGTTTCAGACTTTGGGAGATTAAAGACAAGATAAAATATATTCATTAAAAATACATGGAGAATCATATGAAATACTGAAATAGAAAACAGAACAACATACTAAATGTAGGACAAGAAGGTAGTTATCCATTTAAAATATAGTGGTTTATTTGATTTTCCCCCATTATTACATTCTCAGTGGTTTAGCTTTCTTCAAAGGTTAATGTGTATATTACTTCAGTTTTGAAAATAAAATTGCTTTCTGTCTCCTATTTGCAAACTAGGCTTATAAAATATATGATGGAGAAAGGCAATACTTCTTAATCATTCCTGCAAATGATTTGAATTTATTTTGCACTCCGAGATTTGTTTTCATACACAGTAGACTTTATATAAAGTACCAAGTCTATGTTTTAAATGTTTCAAATTTCTTGGCTTATATTTTCTAGACTAAATTCTGTTTTCATTTACATTCAAGTTTCTTCTTTTTTTTTTTACTGGGGCCTCATCTAAGCATAGTGGAATTAAATACCTAGTCAAATATGACTAAATGCCTCTATCAATAAGTAAAATAAATTGATTCAGTATTCAACATATGATATTGATTGAAAAGACATATGATTACTGTTAATTTTTTTTCCATTTCCTGCCTACTGAAATGATAAAATTTGGGTAAAATTAGACCAGGAAAACCAACACTTATTTTGCAGACATCTAGAAAACTCTTTCCTAGGTTAACTGTTAAAAAAACTGATGAGAACTAATATTGATAGAAAAGCACATTTAAATGATACTACAGTACCAAACTTCTCTATCTTTATAGGAATTTGAATTTACAATTTTAGATTGAGCCAATATCTAGTTTGGGGACATTATAAAATGTGTCTCTGTGGACTATGAAACAGTTTTGGTGTTTGTGAGATAGAGAAACAGATAGAAGATACTGATTGCTTCTTCAGTAGCTCTGTATTTTGTGGCACAGCAGAAGCCAATATAGAGGCTGCATTTTAACAATGAGGTTCAAAACTTATGCAGTAAAATGAACAATAGCTGTCAGAAAAAAGCTTAGGTAACTTAAATGGAAGCACTAAAAAAGGCATATTTTGACAAGATACATGATAAAGAATGTTAAAATTAAAATAAGAGACAAGTTTCTATAATTGTTGAATATGCAATCATTGGTCTTCAATTAGTTTTGAAAGCTGAGCTACATCAAAGGAATAGAAATCTAGGTCAAAACCCATATTAATCAAAAAATATTATATATTTTTAATGCACCAGGTAGTTAAAATAATTAAATTGGAAGTTAATTATTACCCTACAGCATAATGCAAGACAATCCAATCTGTGTACAGCATCATAGCAAAGGTAATTTTGAAGAAAATGCATCTGTATCTAGCTGAAAAATCAGATTCATTGCATACATGTTGTTTTTTCTCCAGGGAGGACACAATTCACTTATGATATAAAGGTATTGCCCCAAAGGGACATATTTCAAATGTCTCTTGGCAGAGCATCATATTACATAGTTGTGACTTATAAGTTGTGTAGAAAACATTACAATGTTATCCCACACTAAGCAGCTCTCTTAAGATAAGTCTTCTGTCTTAATACGTAATGATTGCTGAAAACAAACACTTGTCTTCTCTCTCCCTCCTAAGAGGAGATTGACCAAAAAAGCCTAATACTATTATTTGGAATTTGTCTTTCTATTTTTTTTTCTCCACCCCCAGGGGCAGACCTTTTCTGGGACCGAGTAAAAAACACGCATTATTGTTTTTTGCTTAAAAGTCACCCCCAAAAAATACAGTAAAGAGAAGAGAATTATAAAATGTTTCAGTTTGGTACATTTGTATCTGATAGGTCTTATGTAGAGATTAATGGATGGGTAATGTGTCTACTCGTGCATGACTTAATTCAGTGATCAAAAGGAGACTACATGAGGCAAAAGGTTGGGTAAGTTGGCTTGGCAAAACACCTTGTTTCTCACCTTGACTTTTTCAGTTCTTGACATGGCTGCAATATGTCTTGGAGGCAATGCTTCTCTACTGCATTGCTGCACAGCAAAAAAGACCTTGTTCCAGGCTGCAAGTTACTCATCTGAACTTCTCGCATTTTCAGGGTTTCAGAAGATTTACTTGGACAGCAGATTCTTGATTTGACATATGACAATGCCAGCTAAAAGACACTTTTGCTTTTTACATGATCACACAACTTGAGAATGCATCACTCATGGATATAAGCTTCCTTTCTTGCTCTGAAATGTGGTCCTTGATGCCTTGATGACAAGGCAGCATTTTGGTGGGACAGCGAAAAGGACTTTTACTGATGATGCCTAATTTGCATATTCTGTAGGACACTACACTCCTTTGACTTCCATGTTAAATACCAGCTATATGTCACCTTCGTTTTTAAAGGAAGGAGCAGTTTTAAAAACACTCAGTATGGCTCATGACCTTTAAATGTCTCAACTAACCACTCTACAAGTACTTGAAAATTTTGTTACTATTATGTTACCCGAGAAAGATATTTAAATACAATTAGATGTAACAAGGCATTTACTAATGCAAAACCCAATGTTCTAAATCATGATGAGCTCTATCTGCACATATTAGAAATATTTTTATTTAGAACCACAGGCTAATAAACAGAGGAACAAAAAAATTTTCATGATATGAAGGTCATTGGAAGGAGCTTTACATAGTCTTGGAGCTAAATGGAGGATGAAAACTGAGTTTAGTAATCTAAATGTAGTTGTCAAAAATATATAATCTTTTTCTACTATATATAATTGTGTTTATTTTCAGTTTACATAAACAGGCTGAAGATAACTTGATGGAATGCTTGTAATACTACAGTAATCTAATCAGTGCCATATTTAATAAATATAGTTTAGCAATTTGCACCATGTGACTTTAAAAGGACTTATGCTCTGTAGAAGAACACATGGACTTAGCCTTCATAGTCATTAATATATTGGGAACATTCATCTTCTGAAGACAGTCTATAAAGGAAAAATGAGAAACAGTTTTTAATTTTAGTACGACCTGTCATTCTTCCCCCTTTAAGTTAACAGCCTTTTTGCCAGCTTCAAAGATGAAGTGGTTTATTTCTGATTTTCTTCTTGATATGCTTTTACTAAAATTGTATTATAATTGTTCTCTTTTCAAAGGCACCAAGTCTTCTTTTCTAAGAAAGTAGAACTTAGATCTGAGCTGGTTTGTATTTATCATAGTCTCTGACCTTAAACAAGACTTGTATGTGGAGAAACCTCTTTTCTTCTCAGGTATATTCTTTCTAGAGCTGCCTGCAGATCTGTTGGACGGTGGGCAGTAATTTAATTATTGAGGAAAATACAAAAAGAAGATGGACCTTCATGATACATGTAGACATAAACAAATTCTGTGCCTTTAAGACTGCCAGTTGATCAAATGAAGGAAAAGCTGCTAAGATAGCTTCATGCTTCAGAATAGATTTAATGGACATGTTAAAATCCATCTAAATTTTCAGTACAGAAGTTACAGCTGTCTTGGGGCACTAGTAAGTTTTGTAACTTCTTTTTACAATCTGCATTAACCTTTTGTAACGAATACATACATGTGTCCTGTAAATCCCCTGCCCATATTGTGTTAGGTTTGTTGGTCTCCTTTCCTGTTAGGTTTTTTCCTCCCACCCTTTCAAGGAAGAAAAATATGTGTGATGTACTTTGGAAATAACCTATGTAGTCTGAATTATGCCTATTTTGTTTTTAATTTATCCTGATTACTTGCAATATAAATTTATTATAGAGTGTGTTAGGTTCTTTTATCTCTAGAACTGCATTCATTAGAATTAGGCTATTGAAAAATATCAAAATCAGCAATGACAATAAGTCCTTAAATGAGCATAAACCCAAGACATAATCAATGCCTTCTTTAATATTTCAGGTTAGATTTTTAACCCATCTCCTTAAAAAGAAATGTGAATTATTTTGAGTTGTTGCAAAGAAATATGCAACAGGCAATGTTTTTAATTTGTTGATTTATTTTTAGTGTTTGTTGAGAACCATTGAACTTCATAGCAAAACTTCATATAACATCTTAGATGTTCTAATGATAAGTAGCCAGACCCTTTTGACACTTTTTTTGATAAAACTGTAAAAGGTCTTCAAAGTGTATTTGATTAAATTAAAAATGTATGTGTCTTAGACATATATATTCTACATTTCATTAGTACGTTGAAGAATGAATTTTAAAAAATCTTGTATTCTAAAATGGGGGTGGTAAAATAAGTCTGAAAGCACTTAAGATGTTGGAAAGCTGGAAACCATTAGAGAGCTGGGTCAGTTATTAGATTCATGGATAAATCCACTGTTATTTCTACATTTTTGTCTGATAAACAATGTGAGTTCCAGGACCTTCAGGTTAAATTGGTTTTATAGAGATTTAACTCCTCTGAATGATCGATTACCTACCTTCAATTTTTCAAATCAAGTTTTCTCTTACCTTGAACGCTGAGAATATGAAGTAAGAAACCATGAAACAATAGCCAGGAGTAGGAATAAGTAAACCAGCACTTTATATTTCCTGCTTCATTTATTTCTTTCCTTCTCCTGCAAGTCTTCTACCTCATTTGTGTTGAAATAACTGTTCATCTATTTCTCTGGTTCTTTCCTGATACCAAACATTGAGTTTGGGATAGTTCTGTATGGTCACTGGCAACAACTCAGTCTATGCAAACCTCTGAGGGTTTAGAAGGGAAGCAATTTTGTAAAGACCCTAATGCTGTTATCATTTCATTCCTGATTAGCACCAAGAAAATTTTATTTCTTTATTTCAAACACACTGAGATTGAAATAAAATTTAATGTCATCTATTTGCACTGCAACAGCAGGTTGGAGCCCCACTTATGGTTGAGTACTTCTTCTATAGACGCAGAACTAAAAGAATGACAGCGTTACAGATGTGGAATTCTACAGAAATAATTTTGGACTTTTGAGTGTACACACGTGAGGTTAATGTTTCAGTTTTCAAGTATAAGTATACTGTGTCTGGCTGGGGTGGATTTAATTTTCTTCATAGCATCCTGTATGACAGTGTGACAGTTATATTTCTGAGTAAAATAGCATTAATAGCACACAAGTGTTGTGTCTGTTGGACTGCTTGAACAGTGTCAAGGCTTTCTTTCTTTACTCCCTGCACCACAGTGAGTGTGCTAGAGGTGGCTAAGAGGATGGAGGGTACACAGCCAGGACAGCAGACCCCCAGTGATCAAAGGAATATCCCATAACATATTGCTGTGTTCAGCAATAAAAATTCTGGGAAAGAAGAATGAAGCAGGGACACTGAGGGTTTAAGGCCTTTGATTTCTCAAGCAACAATTATGGATTCTGAGGGCCTTCTTTTTTTGGAGTTGGCCAAGCATGTGGCTGGATGATGGGAAGTAGTGAATGAGTTCCTTAGTTTTGCTTTTCTTGTGGATAAAGCTTCCCTTGACCTGCTAAACTGTCTTTATTTCAACCCATGAGTTCTCTTGTTTTCCCCTTCCATTCTCCGATTCTGCTGCAGAGAGTGAACAAGCACCTTGGCGAGGGTCTTAGCTGCCAGCAAGTGTCAGCCCACCACAACAGCATAATAAATTTTAATCAATGAAGCTTTAATGGCCATATACATAAATCAGATGACTTAATGAAGTGGGTTAATTATCAACTCTGTCATGAACCAGGCAGAACTTATCTTCTGTCTTCCCTGACTACACAAAAGTACATCACCACCAATTGACAGAGATAATCTGCAATGAAAATGGTAGTATCTGCAAGAAAGTTCGAAGAAGTCACTGTCATTTTCACATATTTTAATATATTTCTTGTTGAATTTTATTTTGTTTTTCTTTGGTGCTTATTAATTTTAGCCAAGATTGCACTACTCTTAAGTAGAAATATAGTAAAGCAGACAATAGAAAGGAAACTTCATGAAATAATCCAGTGAGCTAAAAAGAAATAAAAACAACATTCAGCTGCCTAAAGCATTCTTGTGCAACTGTTTCTCATACAGCAGCTGGAATACAGCCTCTGTTTGTTGATATTGCAGGGTTGGTTGAATTGCAATTACAAAGCTTTCTGCACCAGGCTTGATGGAAATAATGCATGGATAGATGAAATAAAGAACTAATACTGAGGTGTTAGAAGGGATTTGAGAATCCCATCAAAAGAAATAGCCTTAATCATCTGCAATAACATTGTATTAATTATTAATCGAACTAATCAGTAGTCAAAATTGCTCACATTAAATATTAAACATAAGGGTAGATGAATTGCTGTTATTTGTGACAGGCACACTACCCCTATTTCTCAATACATTTATGGTGTTTTTATTTATCTGCCAAAAGAAATAAGAGACATTTCGACTGTTATTTGTTAAAAGATGCTGGAAAATATTAACTTCAGAGGTTGTGTTTTACTTACAAACCCTACTTATCAGGAATAGGGCAATATTATGGGAAAGGAAGGAAATTGTTGGGAGGATATAAAAAAGTTCTTCTTTTAATATAAGAATTTGTGATACTCCAAATTCAGGCTTCATGCAAACTGACAGACACAGCTACCTTCCTGATACTCATCACAGGTTTGACACAGATATTTTCCATTCAGCAGAGGCTGGTCTTCTGTTACTTTTTTGTGTGCATGCTACCCTTGCTTTATCTGACAAAGTAGAAGTGTTCAGCTGTCTGGGCTGAAGTTTTCTAATCTGGAGGCAGTTTTTTGGTAAGTCTGAGAAAGCAAAGCTTACTGGATTTCATATGGCTGCCCATGTAATGCATGGCAATGCCGTGGTACCACCTTGAAGTCACATCTTTCCAAACTCCCATCTGAGTTGCCACTGATGAGGCAAAGTCGTAAGAACCAGAAAACACAAACAGATATTTTTACTATTTCTTGTTTTTTTGTGAGACGTAGGACTGGTGAAGGACTATATCTTGATATCTACATAAGAATTGGTAGATTTTTTTCTCATTCTAATTAAAATTGAGAGAATTTGCTGAGGCTGAAACATAATAAATATGCTAACAACCCAAGACAACAATTTTTTCAGTGGGTATTAAACATATATAAACTTTAATATTTAAACATACAAAGAATATCATTATGGCATGCCTGGAATAGCAA
The DNA here is from genome assembly GCA_013399195.1 of Dicrurus megarhynchus. Lineage (NCBI taxonomy): Eukaryota > Metazoa > Chordata > Aves > Passeriformes > Dicruridae > Dicrurus > Dicrurus megarhynchus. Next base: position 1,402,071 of record VXAD01012658.1, on the reverse strand, counting down.
TTTTAACCAGTATAATTCTATTTCTAAATTATAAACATGACATATATTAAATTGCAATTGACCATATGTATTATAAGGAACAGCTCTGATTGTCATTGCTTTGTAGCTTAAATGCAACAGAGGGTGTGATGTGTTTGATGGTACTACACACCTGTGCAAGTATTTAAACTATTGGATTTTAAATGCATGGACACACACAAAAAAGATTGGAGAGCAATTTTTACTGCTAGAAAGGTTTCTAAAGTTTTTCAGACAGTGAAATTATTCAAGTGTTTTTGTTCAATATTGTACACACTTGAAAAACTGTAGTAATTGAATACAGATAAAAAGATAGTAACACTGAAATTTACAAGCCTCTAAAATACATAATTTTGCTTGTGTAATTCTACATGAAGAAGAACAAAGCTATGAACAACTCACGTATACTATTGGAGATCTAAATGTGTAAAGCTTTTAATCAATTCTGTGATCTTTCAAAACCATGTGGCAGGCTTTATTTCTGAAATAAAATTAATAGTGTTGACCTAATAAAACAAAAATATGGAAGATTTGTGTTTAAGCTGAGTTTAAAATTTCAAGAGTATTAATATGAATCACATTTGAGTTACAGAATTTTGTCAATAGCATGCTGTTTTGTTACATACATTTTTAAAAGATCTGTTCCTTGTAATCCTGGCTGGGCAGGCTACAGTAATTAAAAAAAAAAAAATATATATATATATATATATACACATATTATAAAGTAAATATTCCCAGTTTAATTATGCTGATCTAGCAGGAAAGGAAAACAATCCTCAAATTAAAGCAAATTCTTACACCAAATATAAGACAATTTTGAGTCTAAGGAGGTCTGAGACACCAATGCATGTGCTTTTTGTGACCCCTGCATGGACTGTTGTGTGGTTCATGCATCAAGGGACAAAAACTGAGTGCAGCAGTTTGGAATTGGTGAGTAGCCATTGAAAAACACCTGGAAAAAAAACCCAGAAGATGAAAGAAATGGAGGAGTATCGTTTTATCTACTTCCACTGTTTTCCTCTGCTTTTGTTCACATATGTGTTCCTAAATAAAGCACATCAGAGCCTGACATGAATAACTCATGCAAGATGACTTGGGTACCAATGTATTTATGTACCAAGTAATCACAGAAAAATATGAACGAACGTCTACAGCTGTCATCTCTGTATTGTGTCTGTATAATCAAATTCCATAATCAGAGAAAAATTGAAACAATTATCTAAAACATGCTGAGGAAAATGAAGGTGGAAATTAAAAAAAATCACAATAGCAACAGGGCCTCTGAGGTAGGAATAAGAATGTAGCTGTCAAATCACTCACAGGGAACTATTGTAGAATATTGGAAAGGTTTTGTCAACTTTCAGACAACACTGAAACACAGCAAGTGTTTCTCTCTAGAACTGCAAAAGCAAAAATTTGCATTTTTAGGGCATAGGCAGCAATTCAGATTAGCATAGAATGTGTTTGCTAACTAGGGTTTAGTGTATCACTGCCAACAGCTAGCAAAAAATGTCTTGTTGATTCTTCCTTTCATGAGAAATGTCAGTTCCATTGCTGACTGGTCTGTTGAGGTTTTGGAACAGTTCAAATTCATAACTGAACAGAAATAAGGACTGATACAGCCTGTTTCTAAACAGATCGTACTCTGTAGCCACCATGGTGACAACTGAGTGCCTTTTCCACATACTTTTCTGTTATGGGGAGAGCAAAAATCTGCCACTGGTGCCTTTACCATACATCTGAAGAAGTATCCCTACAGAAGAGTAGGACATTTTCCATATGGTATTGAGTCATTTAGGCTCCTTACACATGCCAGGAGTTCTTATAGATGTAACAGCTGAACTGAATAAAAATTTAGAACCAAAACTTAATATTTGAATGAATTCTTTTTATGTCAGCTTTATTAAAATGCTAAATTTGAAACTACAGATTTGCAAAGTCTTCACGTTACATCTTTAAAATGCATACTCAAAAGCCTTAAACACTGTAAGAATATTATTTATCCCTTGCAATAAGAATTTTTAAGATGTTAGAAACTCAAATTAATTTTAAGTTGGTAAAATTCAATCCACAAACAAAGTTACTACTGAGTGCCTTGTGAACTTTCAGCATGAACTCCAGAAAACCAGTCTAACTGGTGGAGAAGCATCATCTCAGTCCCAGAGGAGTTGCTAAATTTTGAGTGAAATTTGAGTCAAGTCTCAGACTTGTTCCAGTCCAAGTAACAAGTGATTGACAGATGCTTATTGGAAAAGATATATATATATAAAATGAAAAAAGAATTATTTAAAGAAATTTTCCTGTCTAATGCAAACATTTTAAATGGTCCTGTCTTAAACCAGTGATGTTCTCCTATTAGTTCTGGGCACTTCTTATCAACTTTAAATTTAAATAGCACCATACTGTGTAAAAGTCAAATAAACAAAATACTTCTAATGCTAAGACTGCAATATGTCCTAGAGGACTCCAAATTGCCACAGTAGACAGAGTGCAACATGCCTGGTCTCCTTGCTGTTTAAGTCCCTGTCTACTGAATGAGAGTGTTTGTAAAAGTTGAAAACCAGCTGTCTGAACTGAACACAGCTATCCAATTTCATCACGAACTGAACACAGCTGTCTGATTTCATCACCTAGTCCCAGGCTGTATGTGAACCTTTGTGGCACTCCAATAATTGTGTTGCTTTTAGGCTCCCCTCCTTTTCTTGCTGTTAGTCAGCTTCCCTGACTCCCGACTCTGGAAGCTCTACCATTTTCCCAGTTTGCTCTGCAGCCTGTTCCAGATGATTGGGTTCCAGGGGGAGCAGGGGTCCGGGCAAGTGAAAGGTACCTCAGCTGTGTGTGATTTCTTTAGACTTAGTTCAGAGAAGACTAGTCTGTGCCTGCAAGAGAAGTAACTAGAAGATGCAGGCAGATCTAAGTACCCACTCTGCATCTGGATTGTTCTCTGTTTATTTCCACAGACTATCTGGATGGTTATCCATTGTAAATGATATCCCAAAAGAGAAAGGACTGGAAAATTGGTGAAATACCTCCTGTATACTCACAAAGCAGACTATTTTCAATGACGAATTGGGACCAGGCATTCTACATTAAGAGAGAGTACTCTATGCATCAGGCTGTAGAAATGTTTTTCCATTATTCCTCTTACCACAAGAAACATTTATAATTTGCAGAAACTAGAATAACTTCAGAAGGTTTGACTGACAGAGATCCTGCATAAATATTCTGGATTCTGAAGGTAGAGTGTTATTTGGGGATTTGCAGTCTTTTTTTCCTAAATCTTCTCTTTGGGGAAAAAGCAAGCAAACAAAAAAAGCCGCCAACAAAACAAAACAAACTAAACAAATCTGCCTCCCCGCTCCCCACAACAAAAAACCCAGAAAATCCTGAACAATAGAGAAGAATTGATACCACAAGAGAGTGCTCTAAGCACTGCACAGTCATTAGTTCCTCTTGGCTTTCCTTTTGTAAGTGTCGTTTTTAGTGAGGAAAACAACACTTTTCAAACTCAAAATGTCCTAGCTTTTAAAATTCTGATTAAGTATTTTTATGTGGTGTAATAACAGAAGCTTTAATAATAGCAAAGTATTTTAGCTTCCCCAAATATTGGAGGATTTGTGTTTCACTGTTTTTTTTAATTTGACAGTATAAAAAAAAATCAGTTCTTCCTAGATTTTTGTCTCTGTGGCTTCAATTACTAGTGTTGCTAGATATAAATCTCTTTTCCTTTCATAACTTGCTATCTCAGCTTTCTATATTGGTAACCATATATTGTGTTCTCAGCCTGTCACCCTTGCTCTTTGTTACACAAGTCACAGGACTGAATACTTAATTAATTCAGAAATTATTCCTATCTGACTCGTTGCATAGCTTAATTAATTTTCTGCTAGGGTAATTAATCCATTCTTCAATGGCTTGTCTACTGATCAGAGTAATTGCTGGGCTAATTTTGAGTCAGTTTGCCTAGTGGTCTAATTTCTTCCTACTAAAAATATTCTTGATTCATTTTCTAACTGTGTAATCTTTGTAATTCATTCCTAAATTATTTCCGTGCTTCCCTGAGTTTTACCCCACCAAACAGACGTTTAAATTCATTGGAATATTTAAAAAAAAAAAGAAAAAAAAGAGTAAGGCCATTTTTTATACCTCTAGTCACACACAGAACTTAGAAATTGAGACAAGTAGGACAATGAAGAAACCTTGGTGGGGTGAAGAATGTTTTTCTTTGCCAACAACCAAATGAAGCTCCTGTGATGACTTGGTGGGCTCTGTACAAGCACCATCTATCCCTGTTCAGTATGTGCTGCCCTGCAGATGTGGACTGTATGCATTGAATTCACAAGCCCTATCCAGCTCTGAGGCTTTAGGGGCACCACTGCCAGTCTACTTTAGCCTCAATATTCAGGAGGTTCAGGATCAAGTTTTCATAGTTAAATTCTGAGAGGTCTAGTTAATTTTTAAATCCAGAAGGGAAAGAAAATTCATAAAATTCCTACAAAGTCTGTTTCTGAATTTCAACAGTGCAGCATTTTGACATTTTTGCTTAATATCCAACCTACATTTTCTGCAGATTAGATTAACAACTCATTGTTTTTTCAGCTTTGTCAGTAGAGAAAAAATTATTATCATCCCCTTTCCACTGGCGTTTTACATGGTCTATTGCTTCTCATATCTACACTCAACTGTCTCTTTTGTAAGACTAAAGGAAACCAGCAGCTTTAATCTTTCTTTGCAGGCAGGCAGGTCATAGTTTCTAATATTTTAGCTCTTTCTTATTTCCTGTGGATTCCTTCCAGCTTGCTACTATCATTTGTAACACTTGTTCTGTTAACTTTGTTACTGCAGCCAAGGCCTCAACAATGCTAAATAAACTAGAAAAAGTCTTTCCAGAGTGAAAGCTATCCTTTTAGAAAGCAAATGCATCATAATACTATGTTTAGTTTGTGATCCAATACAATCCCCTGAATATCCCATACTGCTGCCTAGCCATTTATTTCACTTTTTTTTTTTTGTCCTTTTTTGTGCACCCTTCATCTGTGACTGACATACCAGTGTAGCTGTACTTACATTTGCCTTTCCTGAATTTTGTCTATATGCATTCAACCCAGCTCTTCAGTTTATTAAGATTATTTTTGTCATATTCTCTGGGTTCCTTGCACTCTGCCCCTGCAGATTTAACAGCCTTCTTGCTCTTTCATGATGCAAATTATTAATGGAAATACTAATGGGACAAAGGCAGACGTCTATGGGATGCCATGTTCAGTTAATTCACAGTTTGATGATGAATAACTAAAAAGCATTCTTTGACTGTACAGATATACACCTACTATATCTAATTCAAATTTCTTAGTTTTCTGATGAGAATATTGCATAGCAGTCATCAAAGTTCTAAATTTATTAAATCTACGTATTTTTCCTTTGTCTACTGCACAGTTATTTTGGTGCAAGGAAAAAAACCCAGACTTATTCACAGGATAAATTTTTGACAACTCCAGGTTGTCTGTTTTATATGACTAATTTTTCTTCAACCTATTTTCAGATTCATGGCATTTGCATGTTTTCAATACCTTCCCACATATTTTCTTGAACTGCTCAGGTTCTGATTCCATTACACGATTCTTAAACAAGAGTTGCTACAATTTTTATTCTCTCAATTCTAAATTCCTAGTGTTTGCAAAAGATTAGCATTAGTATTTAAAATATTCTGTCTAGTTTCATTAATACTTTAGGCTGGAAGGTGCAAGCCCAGATTTCACTTGCACAGAAACATCTCATTGACATAATTTAGATTGGAAGAGGCATCCAGAAGCCTTCCTGTCCACATCCCCACTCAGGGAAGTTCCAAATTGTTTGTATCTTGTTCCAAATAGTTTGTGTCTTTCTCATGGCCGTGTCCAGTTGAGTTTTGTTTATCTCCAAGGTTGGCCTATTCTTATTTTGGACTACCCTGATAATGAGAATTGTTTTCTGATGGAGTTTCCCATACTGAAGATGAATCTGTTGCCTCTCACCTTGTTGTGCATCTCTTACAGAGTCTGCTTCCATCTTTACTCCACTCTCCCATGAGGTAGCTGCAGTTGTGGTCTCTTCTGCCTCTCCTCCTGTCTAGGCTAAAGAGGTTCAAATCTTTCAACCTCTCACTGTATCACATATGCTTCCGTCACCTAATCTTCCTCACTGAACTTGCCTGCAGTGTCAAAATCTTTCTTGCAGTGGGGTGCCCCAAAATGAACATAACCCTCCAGATGTGGTGCCACAGAGCTGAGAGAAGGAGAATAATCACTTTCCTTGAGCAGCTGCTTGTCATCTTGCTAATTCAAACCAAGACACAGTTAGATGTGTTTTAGATGAAGGGCACACTGCTCCATTTCTACTTCGATCTTTTTTTCCACACTATTAATGTTTAGCTACTTGGATAAAGAGGATCTTCTAGTAATTTTTTTACCCCACAGTCATTCATTAATATTATGCAGCAATGAGTGGCTGATTATGCCTCATTAATAGTGTTTAAAAAGGAGACATAATCAACCACTCAATTTACCATTGACCATTACAGCCTCACACTCAAAATCCTCTTCTGGTTCAAAGCTCCATAAATAATGGACTTTGGTGCCCTGAAGACTTTTGATACCTAAAGCCAGAAAAGGCAAACTTCAGAGAAAGAAAGTCACTTGGCTGTGAAGGTACAGTTCAAGTGTTCTTCATGCTTCAGTCCTAAGCACTATGGCATGGGGAACCCTGAGAAGGGTTTGCTGAGCTCCAAACTCTTTATCTATCTTCTTGCTTAATTAATTTGTTTGTGTCCTAAAAACTTATTGTATTATTTGTTGACTTCTAATTTAATAAGTACATAATCTCTTCCTCTGTGTATCTCCTATTGTCAGCAGATGTGTTTTATTTTTTACTTTTTTCTTTCACTTTTTTTCCTTGCAGATGTAACGTTCACCTCTTTACTTTTCTCCCAGGATTTGCTAAAATACAGCCCATTATTGTTTTCTTCTCATGCACCATTTTTCAGTATCATCATGCCCTGATCAGCAGTCCTATACTTCACACTTCTGTGTTGAACAAGAGCAGTGTATAGGACTGACTCTCACCAAAGAAATCGTAGTCCTTTCTTAGCATCCTGTGCTCCTTAAGGATCTTTCAAACTTCCTCCTTATTCTGTAAATTTCTAGGCCTGTTAACACTGAACCAGATTTTATTGCTCAGGCACTGTCACTGAAAACAAGCTATTTATTTCTGATGGACTTTTCCTTCTTGCTTTTTTAGACATGAAAATATACTCAGTAGGACTGGTCTGTAAGTGTGGCCACTATAAATAAGAATGATAGAATCTTGACCTGTTAATGGCAATAATCCCTTTAGTAGGCAGATTAGCACCATAAAAACACTTTGACATCGGATTTGAAGACAGATTTTAGTGGGGGAAGCCTAAGACTTTGGATATTTATTTTCTGATGTGACAGGTTATGCCTGACATATTGAAATCTCTGCTATCATCTCTTATTAATTCACTTGCTTTCAACTATCTAGAAGCTTCCAATCTACATTCTTTTATTTCATGTAGCACTAACACCAAAAATTTTTGGAATGTGACTTAATTTGTAGGCGTTTTGCAATGCAAGACATAAGTAAAAATGACCGGCTTTCTCCTTTCTGTAATTTTGTTTGAAAGATGTGCATTCTTCATCATATGCTATAACAAATAAATATAAGTTGAAAATGCATCCAGCAAGGCAATAAAAAATATTTTTGTATATTTTCAGAGAAAGATGTCAGACCTCAGGCTCTCTCTTCCATGGGCATTTTTAGATTTCTTAGATTTAATTAGCTTCAACAAATCTAAGTTCTGCATTGAGAAGACTGGTGTCTTGTGGAATTTGACATTTATAATACATAATGGTTTATATTTTAATATAGAGGTAGTCACAGAAGGTCTCAAAATTGAAATTATTTCTCCTTACAATGCAATTCATTTTCCAGAGTAGGTAATTATAGTGGTTTTCTCTAGGCCGGTAATAAAAAATTACATGGGCCTCATTTGCCACCCTATTAAATGCCTAAATGAATGGACAGCTCTCTTATTTTATCACACAGAATATATTTCATCTGCCTTCTGTGAAAAGTGCTTGAGTTCTTTTACTGACTGACAGGTCTCAGTCAGTCTTTTTCAGTCTATATTTTCATTCTGATCCTGTAATGAATTATGACTGGGCAGATGTCATGTGCAGCCCATGCATTTGATTTGCAGGATCAAAGCTTAATGAGAGATAAGTGGGAATGATTCTTCTGCCTCACATAAATTGCCAGAATTTCTCATGTTTCTCGCATACCTTTCTGGGTACATCATCTGAAATTGTTAGGGAGGAATACAAAGCAGAGAAAGATCAGAAAGATCAGAACAGATAATATGACACTGTCAAAGCCACTCTGTTGGGGTCTGAGAGCACACATTCAAATCACAAATGGCTATGAAATAAAAAGAAAACTCCAAGCAAGAAAACCCAAACAATAACAATCCCCCTAAACAGCACCCATACCCAATTCAAAAGCTAATCCTTCCAAACTGCTTAATTTTTTTTACAATTTTCTATGAAATTACGAGTTCACAGCAGAGACACGTAGATAATTCATCTTATTGTACATTATTTACAGATCAATAACTAGAACTTCCACTATGATTCTAAGTAGCATATTGCATAAACACAAGAACGCAACAGGAAGAAACTTCAAATGGTTTATATTAAAAATTATATCCAAACCCTCTTTTTTTTAACTGTAATCAGAGACAGATGTCTGAGCTGGCTTAACTCCACAGGTTTGATTTCTGTGGAGCAACTGAACACAGGCACAGTTGAATTTCCTCTTTCAAAGTTCTGTAACATTTTCTGTATTTTCATGCTAAAACAGAGAAGGGAAACTACAAGCAATAGTTGCTGAGTTTCCCTTGTCAGAAAGAGTAACTCATACATAAATGTCAAAGTTTGCTGAGCTACTTGGATCTAATTACCTGTTGCGACTGAGATGTGAAGCTGGCAAAGGTTATAAAGTAACAGTAATTACTGTGCAAGGCAGTTCTTTTCATGAGGAATCATTCAGCTTACTTAAGATCATAAGAGAGACAGAGAAAGAGAGAAAGAGCCCAGAGAGCAGAAAGATCTGGATAGATTAGAGAAGAAGAAACATAGACAAAAACTAAAGAAAGGCTCAAGATAATAATAAGAGACTTTAAAAGAAACACGCTTATGGAACCTGGATTGCCATGTATGATAGCATGATCCTAAATTAGAAATTATAATAGCCATTATTATTACATAGGGATTCAGAATCTTTAGCCAACCTGCTTACTGATGATTATATTCTCCTCCCCTAATGTTTGCTGTCTAATCTAAGGCTAGGTATTGATGTTCTCCAACCCTATAAGCCAATGAAGAGACAACAATATCCAGAGGCTGATTCCCTCTACCTGTCTTCAAACTGAACCTTAGTATAAGCTGAAGGTGATGATCTTAGAATAGTTGCTTATATTTTAGGCAGATAAAATTAAGAATAGAATAGAATAGAATAGAATAGAATAGTATGGCAGGGACCTGTAATGGTCATCAGCTGTCTGACCACTTCATGGCTGACCAAAATCTGTAAGAAAAAAATGTTATTAAGGGCATTGTCCAAATGCCTCTTAAACGCTGACAGGTTTGGGGATTTAATCACCTCTATAGGTAACCTGTTTGAGTGTTTCACCAACCTCTTGGTAAAGAAATGTTTCTAAATGTTCCTACCCTCCCCTGAGGTTCAGAATGGTTCATCATTGAACCATTCCCAAGCATCCTGGAGCATATATCCACTGCACTGGATACAGGGAGAATTGCTTAGCACTTCCCTCTTCATGATCCTTCCTCAGTCTCCTTTGCTGCAAACTAGATGAGCTCAAAGTCCTCAGCTGCTTCTCACAAGACATTTCTTCCAGCCCACTCACCGGCTTTGTAGTCCTCCTCTGGATGCATTCAAGGACCTTCACATCTGTCTTAGATTGTGGGGCCCAGAACTGCACACAATGATCAAGGTGAGTCTGCACCAACTCTGAATACAGAGGGATAATCCCGCCTTTAGCCCAGCTGGTCATGCTGTTTGATGCACCCCAGGCTGCAGTCTGCTCTCTGGGCTGCCAGGCCACACTGCTGACTCCCACCGATATGCTGCCCCAGATCCAGCACCTCCAGATTCCTTTCTGCAGGGCTGCTTTCCAGCTACTTGTCTCTGAATTTATACTTGAGTTTGATGCTATTCCATTCTAGGTGCAGAATCCACCATTTGTTCTTGCCACTGATGATTTGCAAATGCTCCTATTTATCTAGATACCTCTGCAAGTCATCTTGTCCCAAGAAGAATCCCACTCCATGTAATATAGTCTTACCCTTACAGGTTTGCAATCTAAATGAACAAGATAAATAACAGATGAATGCAGACTGGAATGTTGTCCTCCCTGCACGCACAGTAGCAACTGATTGATAACGAGAGTTCTGCCCTGCTGTGGTGGGTGTTATGAGTCTTGTGTAACTGCTCAGTAGACCCACTGATATTGGTGTTGTGAGACATAATCAATTTACATCTAACCTACCTCAAAACACAGCCAGGCAAAAATTCAAAAAATATTTTATTCTTATATTAGCATTATTTAAAAAAGTATAAATTTACTATGTATGAAAGACAATACCGCAAGCTAAACAAAGTGGTTAAGTGGATGTCTTTCGAAGAGTTGTTTTGCCATTACATGTCTCAGTGTTTCTCTGAGGGGCAAAAATACCCCTCATATGTTTAATAATCTCTAAGAAGAGAGTTAGTGAAATAGGTGGCTCTAGCCAATGACTATCTACATGCAAGAATGTGGTAATAATAACACTTCAGAGATGAAAGGATGTTAAGATGTGTATCATGCAGATTATACATTATTACATAGGAGATCTTTACAGGCTACACTCTACTGGTTCCCCAATTAACAAGTCCTTTCAAGGGTTAAGGGAGAAACAGGTAAAGAAACCTTAGGGCCTTGTGTTATCAGTACTCTCCTGCTGGCTAATTTAAAGCTGTCCTGGTTCATGTCTGTGGGTCTCTACCGTGCCTGCAGGGAGCAATACCCTAAACAGGCGTGCGACTGATGCCATGTTACAATATTCTCCTCTGGAGATGGGTATTGTAAATGAGCATCTTTAGATTGACTTAAAGAATTGTATAGAATTGTATATGCTATGAAGTGAAATTAAATTAACAAGCCTAAAGGCTAAATCCATTACACCTTAGTACAGACTAAGTACTAGTACACTAGACTTGAGTGCATATAATGATAGATATATGAGCATTTTTTTCCAGAATGGTGTCTAGAAAAATCTACTTGCAAAGTGACCAGGGAGTGATTTCTGTGATACAGAGACAAATAACAGCTGAATGATTCAGCATGTTCTAAGAAATACGCATCTGTTCAATCTGTGCTATGCGAAGCTAACTCCTTCCTAAAGGCAGGATAAGAGCCTAGTATTTCTGATGATTTTATACAGTTTCCTAGCAAGATGGTTCAAGCGTTACCTTTTCAGAATAACTGGAAACCACCATGGCTATTTTTTCAGTGCATTCTTGCATCAAGGATTTCTTTTCAGACTGATAGAGAGGTTCATATACTTAGAAGTATACCTAAGGTGCATATTTTTTTTTCATTTGTCTTAGAGCACAGTCTCAGGCCCTACGGGCTGCTAGTAAATAGGCTACTTTTAAAAGTCAGTTTATCATCCAAATGCCACTTATGACATGGCAGTGAGCTATGTTTTGGATTTGTGCTCAAAACAGCATAACTGAAGTGTAGATGTATTTTTGTTATTGCTGAGCAGATCCTGCACAGTGCCAAGGCCTTTTCTGCTTCTCGTACTGCCATGCTGGCAAGGAGGCTTGGGGTGGGTGGGAAACTGGGGGGAAACACAACTGGAACAGTTGACCCTAAATGACCCAAGGGATATTTCATACCATATGAAGATGTGGTCAGTACATAAAACTGGGGGAAGAAGGAAGAAGGGGGTAACATTTGGAGTGATAGTGTTTATTTTCCAAAGTAAGTGTCGGTAGTGGTTTGGTTCAAAATGCCCATTACTTACTTATTTTCCTTCTGTGAGATAAGAACTAGGAGAAAGCAAAGCAGGCACAAAACTTAAACCTTAAAAG
>VXAD01012658.1:1352148-1389304 GCA_013399195.1 Dicrurus megarhynchus | reverse complement strand
TGTTCTGGAGAAATCTTACAGCACTAAAAGAGTTAATCTCACCCGGCCTTGCAGCTGGAATTTGCTTATCTCTCCTTGCCGGGTTGCTGCTGCCCGCGGTGGGTGAAGGGGGGGCATGGCCCGCCCGGAGCATGGCTGGGGGTCCGGAGCAGGGCTGGGCGGGGCCGGGCCACAGATGGAACAGGGCCGCTCCAGGGTGGTCTCCTGGCCAGCCCGGCCAGGCCAAGCAGGGTCCCCCCAGGTACCTCTCCGAAAGCTGGAAGTCAGAGAGCTTCCCGGGCTCTGTTCGTTCTTAAATGTGGATCACAGAGGCGTACCAAGCTTCTTAAGTGGCTTAAAGAAGTTGTCAATATTCCAACTAGCCAGTTGATTGGTTAGGTCAGGTCTAGAAGAAGCTGTAAGCACCTCTTTGCAAAAAGATCACTTCCAAGGCTGAAGGAGTCTTCCTTAAAAAACTCAAACTATGCTAACCCATGACAGTGTCACATGTGACGGATCCTGATTTTTTGAGAAGGCTGAACACCTGCCTGCTCATGGGAATGAATTCCTTGTTTTGTTTTTCTTGTGTGTCTTTTACTATTAAACTGTCTTTATCTCAACCTACGAGTTCCCTCACTTTTTTCCTTGCAATTCTCTCCCATCCCACTGGTGTGGGAATGAGTAGCTGTATGGTACTTGGTTACTGGCTGGGCTTAAACCACGGCCCACGCAGGTCAACACTGCAGCCCTCTTTAGCTTAAACCCCTGCATTCATTCCCACTACAACAGTGTTCATTCACTTCATATTTGTAGCCCTTTAACCTGGCTGGTAGAAGTCTCTTACACTTTTCCTGCAAATACAAAAACCTGGAGAGTTGTTTACTGCCAAGCTCCTACTCACTTTAATGAGATCAAGGTCTGGGACCTGGTACCTTTCCCAATAGCTGTTTCAAGGCATTAATACATCCACTGAATCCATTAAATCCACAATAGAAGAGCTTCTCCTTGCCAATGAAGAGAAAGATCATATTATCTCATATATATATATATATATATATTTATTTATATATATTTATATTTATATTTATATTTATATTTATATTTATATTTATATTTATATTTATTATCTCTACCATCCTTTAAGCAACGAAGTAGCATTCATAGCAATGGCAGGTAGGGTTTGAGGTAGTGGGGGAAAGTATTTTTCTGTTGTTCAAATGCCTAACTGCAGGTATTTGCCTTGAGATATCATATGCATCTTATGCATTGAAGGAGAAAAAAGTATTTATGAGGAAGAGCTCAGAGACTGATACATTTATGTGCACCAATAAGACAAACTGAGGAAGATGTAAAACGCTTTCTTGCTGGAAGTTGCAGTGGGTTAGGCCCAGCTGGAAGTGAAGCACCCACCCAGCCACTTGCTCACTCCCACCCACCAACAGGAGGTGGGAGAGAGTAGGAACAATGAGGGCGAGAAAACTCATGGGCCAAGATAAAAGACAGGAAATATCTTACCGAGTAATAGACTCTGTTGTGAGACTACACCTGGAGTACGGCGTACACTTCTGGTGTTCACAACGTAAGAAGGACATGGAACTCTTGGAGCAAGTCCAGAGGAGGGCCACGAAGCTGATTAGAACACTGGAGCACCTCCCCTATTTGGACAGGCTGAGAAAGTTGGGTCTGTTCAGCTTGGAGAAGAAAAGGTTGTGTGGGGACGTCACAGCACCTTCCAGTATCTGAAGGGGGCTACAGGGGACCTGGACAGGGACTCTGTGTTAGGAACTGTAGTGACAGGACAAGGAGGAATGGGTACAGATTGAAAGAGGGGAATCTTAGGTTAGATGTCAGGAAGAAATATTTTACTTTGAGGGTGGTTAGACACTGGAACAGGTTGCCCAGAGATGTTGTGGATGCCCCAATCCTGTCACTGTTCAAAGCTAGGTTGCCTTGAGCAACCTGGTCTAGTGGGAGGTGTCCCTGTTTATGGCAGGGAGTGTTGGGACTGGATGATCTTTAAGGTCCATTGCAACCCCTTAACATTCTATGATTCTACACTGTCATGGGTAAACCAGATTTGACTTGGGAAATTTAACTTGATTCATCTGGTTAGCATAAAGATTTACTTACTAGTTTGGTTATTGGGAAATAAACAGACTAAATAAAGAGATAAACTTTTAAAACTATTAAGGAAAAACATCTTTCCTCCCCCTTTCCTGACCTCAACTTCACTCCAGACTTCTCTCTTCTCCCCTTCCCAATAGCTATCCAGTTCACTGCATCACTCTGGACACTCTTCAGAGGGGCAACAGTGGTGCAGAAGGTCAAGATCAGCAGTTTCTCTCTGCTGCTCATTCCTTCTCACTCTTTACCTATGGTCTGGCATGGGTCCTCCATGGAACACAGTCCCTGCCGGGAAATACTTGCTACAGTGTCAGTGCTTCCTGGAATAAAACCACAAAACTTTCCAAGCGGTATTAAGAGTGATAATATAAAAAGCAACTCTTTAATGAAAGCTTTCAGGTGCACAAATATGGCTCTGCACATGCATGCTAAAGGATTTCTACAATTTTTATCAGGTTAATTAATTAGTATATCTAGCAGGTACAGCCAATAGGAGATCAGTTGCTGCAGTAACCCACCCTTGGGTCAGCCCCTTGGAGTTGGTCCAGGGGCTTCTTTTTCCCATTTCTTGTTATATCTCTTAAGTTCTGGTGGAAAACAAGATGTTCTTGTCAGAAATTTTCTTCTTAAGAATAAGACCAAACAGAATTTTAAGAATGTGTTAGTAAAGGTTAGGTTATTGTGAGAAAAGGCAGGAAAAGTACTAGAAATCATACAACTATATATTAAAAATTGAAAAGGGTGTAAATGTATTAAAAATACATAAAAAATGAAAAAAATCTTTAAGCATCATCAGTTTATACCCAAGCTGCAAGGGGTGCTTATACTTCAGGGTGTGCCTGCTCTACCATGGAGCACCTTTCTCCTCTGACCTTGGTGTTCTCTCTGTTCTTCTCATTCCTATTGTTCTTTCCTCCTCCCACCATGGGATTTTCCACCATTTCTTCCGTATGTTTTTCCAGATGCACCATGGCTTTGCTGATAGGCACAGCTGTGTCCTGCCATGGGTCCATTGCAGAGCCAGCTGGAACTTGATGTGCCTGGCGTGGAGCAGTCCCTGGCTTCCTCTTAGAGACACCACTCCTGCAGTCCCCCATTACCAAAAAAAAAAAAAAGTGCAGGTTAAAAGGACATGGTCTTATGATTTACCAATCAAGTGATTTGACCTTTATGCACAAATATGCACTGTAAATTGAAGTAAAAAATGGTTTGTAATCTGGCAACAAATGTGCCACGAGTAAAGTAAGGAAAGAAACTTTTATGAGGACTGCTATGCCATCAACAAATATTTCTCAATGGAAGGCAGATGATTCACATAAATAAGACGGAAAATTAAAATTTATTTGATTTTGTAGAGAATACTGCAGTGTTAAGTTGTTCTATCACTTCATACATCTGTGGTTTTTTGCAATTTTTAAGCAAAATTTGAGCATTGTTTACAAATAATATAACAACATGATTACAGGAAATGCACAAATTTGTATTTATGAAAACTTTATAGTGCATTATACTTTTTTCATGGTTAGTCAGGCCTACTTTATATCAAATTTCATCTCTCAAATTCCTTTTTTTGTGGCATCATTATCAACGCAAATTTGGGGAGATGAAATTTGGCCCTTCTGACTTCCAGTCACTCAACCAGGATCAGAATTCTACCCCTCACTTCTGTTTCAGAGAGGGTTAATAAGGACAGGAAATTTAGGCTTTAAAAAACTGAGCTGAAATGCTACCTCTAGAAAAATTCCAATTAAAGTGAATATATGATGGTCTTAAGTTTATTAAAATTTTAACTCTGAGTTTGAGGGAATTGTGTGAAGTATGTGAGAAAGAATGCTTCTGAATAACAAAGTATTGACACATCTTCATTTCTCACTCATGAGTTTTGATTCTTCCTCACAATATCCATCTCCCCAGATAACTACCCTCATCTATTGTTACCTGCTCAAGGGACTCTATCTCCCTAGGTGCCATAAGAAAATGATAAATAAAAGTTTGTAGGGTCAGCTTGCTTCCTGGATAAAAGCTTGGTGAACAAAGTGTGGTGCTACAAAGCTGGTGTATAAGGTGGTGTTCTGTGTATTTGCATGGGTTGTTGAAGGTAAATGAAACATTATGCTGAAATTCAATAGTACAGAGGTAAGTCACTGACCTACCTTCACAGACAGTGAGTCCTGGAGAAAATGGATATTTTTAAATGAAATTATTTGATTAGTGAAGCAGTAACTTGTAGATAAATGGGGTACAAGAAAGCTGGATGGAACTTCTCAATTTTCAAGTATTCTTCATTACAAAGCCATCTTGTTCCTCAATGATAAAAACAAAATAGTAAGAGCAAAATATTTTTTAAATTTTCATAATACTTATTCTTTATTTTATTTGTTTTTTTGGTATAAGAGTATAATGTTTGTGAAATTATGGAGCCAGGTGCATAATTTTATAGGATTCAATGTGTAGAATTATAAGGAAACCTTCAAAAACACAATCTGAATCACACTGTGGCCTCCCTTCCAATAATCATTTCTGTTCAGTGCAGTGTGAATGTTAACATGCAATTTAGGCACACAAGCAGTACACAGATTTTACTCACTCAACACTTCTAGTAACTGCTATTGATCCCAAACTCAATGACATCAGTGGGGTTACTTCAGGGGACACTTGGTCAGCTCCTGAGCTGCTGACTGCTGCATTCCAAGCAAGAAAGCTTTTTGGTGCTGATGGGAGCCCACTAGTTAGGGCAGATTCCTGTACATCTAAAGAGGAGGTTATGCTCCAGTGTCCTGGACTAAAGTGTGTGATCAGGCCAGAGAAAGGGTGTGATCTAGCTGGAGCCCATAAGGAAAAAAACTGTCTCTGCCCCCTGACATGGTACCTGCCTCTTCCCTTACACCAGCCAGGATGTGTAGTGGTAAAGCACCCCTGGTGACAGATTTCAGTCCAGGTAGAAATGTATTTTGTCCCTACCACACCGCTTTTTTGGCCTTGAGACAATGTTTCTGCTCAAATTCCTGAAGCTTGACGCATTTTATTTGGGATACCACACAGACTCCATAATTTCCGTATGCCATGCCAAATACCGTGTAGTTTGGGCACCCAAGGACTTTACTTGTTGTTATCTCTTTATCCTCCTGAACTGCCTTGTTCTAGCTATTGTTCAAGACAAGATAGTGCATCAGTCTGGGTTCCTGGGGAACCTAATTACTTGTGTTTTAAGATTCTGCATGGAATAATAAATCTTTGTGTCCTTCTCAGAAAAGTGAAACCCATCCCCACAAAACCATGTAGATGTCCCAACCACATTGGGGTTGGAAGAATTTAAGCACTAATGCATCTTTGTTGACCAAGCCTTAAACTGGAATAAACATTTAGTATCTCATTGAAATCAGAAAACAGCATCATAAGAATTTAATTCTAATAAATGTTTCAGGAAAATTTCATCTTCACTGTGACATCAAGGTGTAAGGAGATGAAGCTAATCTTCTGTGAACATTTCACCCTGAAATGCCAGCAGACTTAAATCTGGGTTCTTTATGGTGAGGTGTGAGTAATTACAGCAAGATATTATGTACATACCACACAGAACATTTCAGTAAATAAGACATAAATACTAAACTGTAAAACCAGAAAATATTACAGGCAATGAAACCAGCTATGAGAGCTGATTCAGGTAAAAATGTTTCATTTTCCTCTAGGCTCTTTCTCTTAGGTCTTTCCTCCCACAGCTCTCAACCATGTCCAATAGAGTCTGCCGAGAGTGATTTTAGGCTCTGTCATGGGTTAGCATAGTTTGAGTTTTTGAGGAAGACTCCTTCAGCCTCGGAAGTGATTTTTTGCACAGAGGTGCTTACAGTTTCCTCTAGACCTGACCTAACCAATCAACTGGCTAGTTGGAATATTGACAACTTCTTTAAGCCACTTAAGAAGCTTGGTACGCCTCTGTGATACACATTTAAGAACAAACAGAGCCCGGGAAGCTCTCTCTGACTTCTGGCTTTCGGACAGGTAACTGGGGGAGGCCCGGGGCACGGCCCAGCGGGGCCAGGCCCTGCTCGGCTCGGCCGGGCTGGCCAGGAGCCCACCCTGGAGCGGCCCTGTTCCATCTGCGGCCCGGCCCGGCCCGGCCCCCCCCCCAGCCCTGCTCCGGCCCCAGCCATGCTTCGGGCGGGCCAGGCCCCCTCAGCTGCTCCGGACGGGCCATGCCCCCCCTCACCCACTGCTGCTGCCCGGCAAGGAGAGATAAGCGAATTCCAGCTGCAAGGCCGGGTGAGATTAACTCTTTTAGTGCTGTAAGATTTCTCCAGAACAGATGAAGCTTCCAGACATTCAATCCTCTCCTGAGTCAGAGGAAAAGGACAGATGATGGCACGTGAAATAAACAGCACAGAGACACCAAAGTCAGCAAAGAAGGAGGAGCTGAAACCCTGAGAGAGGAGAAAGAGGAGATGCTTCTCCTGGAAGCTGAAATTCTCTTGTAAGGCTGTGGTGATGGACTATAATATATATCAGTGTACCCGTTGTAATTTCATGAAGCATGGTGGGGGGAGGCAGAGCGTTCAAAACCGCAACCCATGGGTAGAAGTACCTGTGCTGCATTAAGCAACTACTGAAGTAGCTGTGATTTATTGAGAAGTTTTAACAGAGAGAGTTGAAAGTGATGTAGACTCTCTCGCTCCCAGAGGAAGGCCTCTGTGCCTTTTCAGTTGAAGGTGATGAGGACCCTCTTGCTGCCAGAGAAGAAGGGGGCCTCTGTGCCTAGAGATAAAGATGCACCTACAGACAGGTGAAAAGAACTTTTGTTTTGAAGGAGATGAGGACCCTCTCACTACCGGAGAAAGGGAGGACCTCTGTTCCTAGAGATGAATATGCACCCACAGATGGGTAAAGAGAACTTTTGTTTCTGAACAGCTCATCCTTAAAATGGTACCCCATTAGCTAAAGAAATTAACCCTCGAAAGCAGTTGTGGGGAAAGCTGCAAGTTGAGGGAAGGGACTTTCACAGGCAAGGAGAAACCATTCCGGGCGGCCTTGCTGTGACACTGAGCCACAAGAGAACTGTTTAACTGTTTTCGTGTGGAGATGTCTCCATAGCATGAGCAAGAGAGACTCCTCTCCCTAAGTGGACTGAGAAAGGTTATTATAGAGATGGTAAACTGACTCTGGAAAACCTTGAGGGTTGTTTTTCACGTTGTCGGTGGGAGGAGGGAAGAAGGTGGGGGGAGGAGAAGTGTTCTGAAGGTTTAGTCTAACTTTTTTTTCTGCCTTTTAGTTCTGTTAATAAACTTCTTTATGCTTTTAAGGTTTAAGTTTTGTGCCTGCTATGCTTTTCTCCTGGTTCTTATCTCACAGAAGGAAAATAAGTAAGTAATGGGCATTTTGAACTGAACCAAAACCACTACAGCCTCTTTGCTTCATTTCAAAAATCAGCTTCAGATATGTTTTCTACAGGGGGCTTCATAGAGATCTGAATAAAATTCTTATCTGTACAAACAAATGCTTGAAAAAAAAATAGCTTAACCATTTAAATATAACAGAAACAAAATGATATAGGCAAAGCAAGGATCTGATTGTCCCTTAGGGTTAATTGGTGTTTAGAACTGGCAAAAGGAAAAAAAAAAAAGAATCCTAGTGTCTTTTAAGTAGAACACTTCTGTCTGTGATATGGTAAAATTATTAACCTTAGTAGAGTCTTTATTGACATGGATACTAATTTTCTATTTGTACTAATGCCGCTTTAGTAACAGGGTTGGAATCCTGTGTTGGTAGAAAAGTGCCATCTATTATTGTCTTGGGGTGAGTAGGAAAATTGCTCTTTGGGGAGGGGTGGTTGTAACCTGCCTTTCTCACAGAGGATATTTCCTCCAAATTTGTCCAAACCAGCACAATTATCTAAGGGTCTTAAAAAAATTTAATTTGGGGATTACTTTTTCTCACCCTTGAAATAAAAAAGCAGAAAACTTCTGATAACAGAAAAAAAAACCAACCTACACTTTCAGAAAGTTATCTTGTGCTTAAAAGATAAACATAGATACAGACATATATAAAAATATAGATACATATTATCAGCCATTTTAATTTAAAATATATAAGTAAGAAGCTTTTCAGTTAACTATTCTTGGCTTACGTCCTCAGTATTCCATATTATATCCCATAAAGAAAGGGGAGGATGGGATTTTGCGGAGCCTTTGACTTATGTGTCTTCACGAGAGGGAAATTATAACCTCATTCCTCTCCCTCCCCTCTTAATGCCTTAAAGTGTTTTCCCCTGAGCTCAGGGAGAACAATTCTGCTGGCTCTCCTGCAAGCTACCAAAAAGGTAGCTCGCACCTTGCCCAATGGCTTCCCAATGTTCATTCAAAGTCTGAAGTAGTAAGGATACAGTAGACAGAGCAAGCAACAGGTGAGACTTGGCCAGTGAGGACCCAGCAGAAGAACCACATATAATTTCACTGGGAAAATTATTTGAATTTTTTGTCCAATGTGGTTAGGAAAAACCCCAGCTACGTTAAATTAATTCTGAAGTTGTCCCCTCTGTGATATCTGGAACTGTTCTCTGGCACTGAAGCCAAGTGGTGTGGAGCAGCTGCGTATGTGATATTTAATTTTCTAATACAAATTTCCACAATGTGCCCTCTGAGAACTCTACCTGGTTCATGCTGACTACCACATCTTGCCTGAGATCTTTCTTTGCAAGATTGGCAATTAAGTTGGGTCAAGGTGTGTCAAGGATCATTCCAGCAGTTTAAGAGTATGGAGCAAACTCCACTGTCTGGAGTCATTCCTTGACATCACTTAATGTAAGACAAAAGAAACATCCTGTTGGGCCTTGTTAAAGTATTTTCTTTCCCTTGTTTAATAAACATCATTAGGTGAAGTATTAACTTTTCATGTTTCTGTTAAGTAGCAAAGTGCCATTGACTCAATAGTATTCTTTCAACACTGATTTTAATGACATTTTGGATAATAAGGATACAATGTGGAAAGATTTTGTATAATCTTGTTAGACAAAAGATAATTGAATATTTGTTACTCTGTTTTATGTAATAAGAATATAATGTTCTAATTAATTCTTAGAATTTTAAAGTAAAGCTAATGATATGTCAGTATTTTACAGAGTAGTGATGTTACACTGCTGTCCTGTGTAAATATCCATGCTGCAGCACATAAAAAGGATGTCTTTGCAGGTATAATTTAGGTGAAAATAATCTCTTTCTATAGGCAATTACACAAAAGCTTAAGGAAGACAGATGAGTCCAACTGAAAAAGTTGAAAAAGTGTCCTCTTAGACTAACTCCAGTGCTACAGCAGGACAATTTGAACAGAAAGCCAACTAGACATGGAATGAAACACAAGAACAGAGACCAGCAGTATCTTCAATTGAAGTTTCTTTTGTATGAGGACAGGAATCCACTGAGTAAAAAGTAGGGTGGTATAGGAATTCAGAGTTCTTACGGAAGTTAGGCTGAGGTTGACAGCACAGCTCTCTTCACAGTACAGGTTCACAAGGGCATGTCACTGCAATTTGTACCCTGTAACTAGGAATGATGGTGCAAGACAGACAATGAGAAATAAGTGCATTCATTGTAGTTATTTTCTATGTTTCCTCAGTGTAAGAACTGAAATTTCAGGTCACTGTCAAATGAAACGAATATATTTACAAGGATTTGAAACCTGATCCTTGTCTGTTATATTATTGTTCTATTTATTTTGTACTAACTTTAACACTGATCACTCAGACCAAGGCCATGCAGTCGAGTAGGAAAGGAAAAGTTTTAAAGTTTATTATTTTAAAAATGAAATATTCTCTATTCATGCTGCTATAGCTCTGATCGGTGCCTTCTTGTTCAGTGAATAAAAAAATCAAGCACCTTAGCCATCTTCTCCATTTTTAAATTATAAAAGAATACTTCTCACAGTTATGCTCTCTGCATATCTGCACTGTAAAGTACCTTAAAGTTGCCTGCACTCCTTTGTTCTGGTTTTAGCCACTAGCTGAAAAGTTAACCTAATTTGGTCAACCTGCTGCAGAGAAAAATGAAACCTGAGTTTAATCATGTCAACCCAAAGACAGGTGACATAATGATGGTTATTAGCTTGCCATGCAGGTATTAATGTAGCTGTAGATCAGCAACTAGGTAGTAAAAACACCCCTGAGAGTTTCCCTGATACTCAACTTCTCTTCATGCTGAGGTTGCTACTCTCAGGTGCTGTTTAAGGAGCAGTTCTGATTAGATTTATCTCTCAAAAACTGTTAGATAAAAATAATAGAATTTACACCTATGGATTATTTTCTTTCTGTTAAATTTACACATACTGCAGCAAGTACATTTATCATATATATGGCCCTTAATGTTCTAAATTTATTTTCTGCCCTCTCATCCAGAATTTTCAATTAAGTTTTTAGATCAGTACATGGTTGTTTGGGGCAAAATTCTTGTTCCACTGCTTACAATTGTTGCAATGCTTATGGACATGATAAAAATGGGAATAAGGCTGCTTCCCAATACAATTCTGTCTTGTTAGCACCTGGTATAATACAGTGTGCTCAACAGGCTATTGTAATTTTTGCCAGTCAGGGGCCTGCTCTTCTAGCATCTTAAGGACAGTGGAAAGCAGTGTAACACAGCTGCTCTGCATAGGAGCTCTAGAAGTGCAGAGCTCTTTCACATACTGAATTCACATAGTAGCCACTTAAGTTGATTATTTTTTTACTAGTCAAGCCTTAGAGCATTCTCAGTGAAAACCATAATTTAGCAGTGAAGATACTTCCTCCTTATATTCACAGTCAAGAATTTCTTTCAGCTTGCATTAAAGAAAGTAGTTCTTTGTGTGAGTTAGAAAAGATTGTGCTCCAAGCCACCTACTTCAATTATAATCTGAGAGTTTGTAAGTGAAATTAGTCATCCATGGCATTGTAGTGTTACAGCACACAGATCGTTCAGGGATATCTCAGTGCCTAGGAATAGTTGCTAAATTAATAAATTAGTCATGTCTTCAGTTAGCTACTGCATTATATCATTATGAATTTGTGAAGTTTGTATTCCTCTTTCCCTTAATTTAAACATTTTAATTTTCTCCCATGGGCAAATCGCAGAATCATAATCATCCTATAAACGAAGTAAATGAAGGTTAATTGGAACTTGTTTTCACAAAATATAATGCAGTATCTTCTTAGAAGACACATGATGAGATTCAGTGTCTGCTGTTTTAAATGGGACTTAAAGAAACTGGCTCTGTTGAAGAAAGTGGTGAGAAAAGCTACCTCATTTTCACTAAATACTCTCTTTCCAGAGTGAAATTTCACTTGACATCTGTATGCATAAAGGAAGAATTTCAGAGTGAAAATCTGGGTGACAGCTTCCAACTAAGCTGCGGTAAGATTGCCAGATGAGGCAGAAGGATATTTAAGATGTGCCTAGTGTCCTCTAGCTTCTGCTACTGCTTATGTTTTTTTTAGGTAAACCACAGTTTTACCTAAATTATGTTTATATAAAGTATATAGAATCCCACTAGGTCTTGCTTAATCTCTCCTCTGAAGCCTCAGGACATTCAAACCTGGAATGTCCTACTCAAAAGACGGTGCAATATTCAAGAAGAAGAACAGACTGGGAGAGAGTAGAGTAGAGCACTTATTAGCTTATGCCAGAGGAAAACTAGCATTCAAGAACTTGATTTTGCTATCCAGTGATCAGAATATTCATCTTAACAGGCAAACCAGGTCCTAGAGTCTGTGAGTGATTCAGTTGGGTTTTTTGTTTGTTTGCTTTGGTTTGGTTTTATTTTGTCTGGTCCATTTTTTTCTGAATGTCCTATCAGCCTTCTTGCTCACTGGGTGAAGCGAGAAGCAGAAATTACCTTGATGCTGTGTAAGTACTGTTCAGCAATAATTAAAACATTGGTACATTGTCATCACTGTTTTCAGCATGACACGTGACAGCAAAAGTACTTTTTAAAATTGCTTACATTCATAATGTGATTTCTAATGATTTATAATTATTTATTTGGTATTGTTTCTATTTTTCCATTTTTTAAGATGTTCTAAATTTTAGTGTCTCAATTAGGCTCATCTATATTGGCTATGTTATCTATTGTCTTTTTAATGGTCAAATTTAATCAGGATATGCCCATTCTAAGCCCATTTGTTTTGGTAAATTATTTAGGTTTTTTTTTATGATTTATCGGGGAATAAAATCATGTGGGTATTTTTTTAAGGCTTTGTTTGCTTGGTTGCTTTCTTCCTTTGGAGCATCTTCTTCCCTACCACACACCCCGGTACTACTGAAACTGGGATCTGGAACGTGTATCTTAAAGCACACCTCTGGATAATTAAAATATCCAGATTACACATATTTGTCAAGCTTTTGGCAGTTGTTCCAGGGGTTAAACAGTATTACTGTTAAAATGTTACAGCTTGTATTCAGCTATGAGATCTCTGGACAACTTATATTTATATTCTGTAATTAATTAGCTTACATATTTTTCAGAAAAAAAAAAAAATGATTGGCAGTACAAAGGCTTTTACAGACCCTCTGTAAGAATTTTGAAAAAAACAAGAGATCAAGAAAGAATTTTTTATCACATAGCCTTTTAGTTTCATCCTTTGTTTTATTGGCTTCTGTAGACTGACCATAACTTTGTATTTCTGTGAGTTTTATTAAACACTATTTGACATGTTAATTTCCTGTTACTCTACAGAGCAAACTTCCTTTTTAATATGATTAAGTTTTTGCTGAAATGTTTATTTGCTGTGTAGTTGTGGAAGGCATCTTACATTTTTTCTACTGTCTGAAAAAAAGTGTGACTTACACTTTGTCAGTGGAGTGAAAAAAACCCGAATAATCTCCATCTGGACCAAGTGACTTTAAATATTATAGAATTATTGAATGATTTGGTTTGAAAGGATCTTAAAGAACCTAGTTCAAGACCTCTGCCACAGACAGTGACAATTATCCCTAGATCAGGTTGCTCAAAGTTTTGTGCAACCTGGCCTTGAACACTTCCAGTGATTGGGCATTCACAGGTCCTCTGTGCAACCAGTTCCAATGTCTCACCAACCTCACTGTAAATAAATTCTTCCTTAAGTCTAATTGTTGTGGAATTTTTTTAGGAATGGTACTTCCCAATTCAGTGTTCCCACTGAAACTCCAAACCATGATGCCACTTGCTTGCTCCCTCTCTCCTATTCCCCTTTCCCCTTGCAGCAGGCTGGAGAGGAGCATTGGAGGCACAAAAGGGGAAGATCATGGTTTGTGATAAGAACAATTTACTGGAAACAACAATGAGATAAGAAAACAAACAATAGCGCCAACAAAACTAATGAGAGATGGTACAGGAAGGAAGAAACATTATTGCTTACCCTGGAACTCCCAACAATGGACAATATCTGACCACAGCCATGCCTCTCTGACCAGTCCCGCTGGCTCGGAACCAGCCTTACCCAAACTGCTGTCTGCCACACTTGCTTGACAGGAAGGAACCCGTTCTCCCTGGAAGAGAGTCCCTTCCCCCTGCCCCCAGCAATGTTGTGAGGTGGTATAGAATAACCTCTGTCTCCTACCTATGCTCGCTCCCAGCTACTGAAAAAAATTAACCATGTCCCTGCTGGAACCAGAACACTTGTCTAAACCTACACTCTTTCAGTTTAAAACCATTGCCCCTTGCTCTGTCACTACAGACTCTGGTAAAACGTCTTTCTCTATCTTTTTTTATAAGCACTCATTACACAAAAATTCTTCTTCATCTTTCCTATAAACCCCTTCTATAAGTAATAAGGAGTAAAAAGGTCTCCCCAGAGCCTCTCTTCTACAAGCTGAATAACCTTGTCTCTCAACCTTTCTACAAAGGAGAGGTGTTTCACCTCTCTGAGTATTTCTGTGGCCCCACTCTGGACATACTCTAACAGGTTACAGTGCTTCTTGTGCTGAGGACCTCAGAGTTGGATGCAGTATTCCAGGTGGGGTCCAACAAAAACAGATTAGAGGGGAAGAATCTGCTGGTCATGCTGCTTTAGATGCCATCCAGGATGCAGTTGTGCAGTTAGATCTCTGGGCTGCAACTGCACATTGCTGTCTCATGTTCAAGTTTTTGTCCATCAAGACTAGACTTAAAATTCATTAACTTAAATGTAATCTTAAATTTGCCTTACAGATTTTTTGATTTATTTGTCTTTCTTTCTTTAGAGGGGAAGCTAAAAATGCTTGGGGCCAAGGAAGGCATCAGAAATTGTGGTGAGTGGGAATTGCATGAGTGAATATCCTTACTTGAACTTCCTTTCAAATAATTACATTTTATAATGTTGACTTGTAGAAAACTGGAGAGAAGGAGCTGTGTGATGCCAGTGCCACTTTGGGGATTGTGTGTTAGAACTCGTAGAAAAAATAATAGCAGAACACTTTTATTTTTGTACACATAAGATGAAGCTGCATTTCAGGTCAATAATTTTGAGCCAAGAAGATTGTAACTCACAGACTTGAAAGACAACCTTTGTGTGTTTTGGTTAAACTTATTCTAAGCCAGGCCAATTAAATAAGAAATATACGAAATTAAAGACAGATGAGGATTTGCTGCTAAATATAGATGAAAAAAGCATGCATCTGTATAACCATTTTCTTATCCATTTCTCTTTCCAGATACCCCAGAAGATTTTTGCATATGATGTATTTCTTATACAGAGAAGAGCTATTGGAGTGAGGTTGTGTAATACTCAAATAAAAAGATTTTATGAGATATCTCCACATGTCTGAAACCCTTATCAGATATCACTAATGTATGTCTCAGGTTTTAATTTTTGATTGGTGAGTTTCTCTTGTGTACTATAATCATGCACTCATATGTGCTAATTATAATGGCATTAGCAGGCTTGATTTTTTCTTCTTTTTTTATGTAGGCACATGTAGCATTTCAGTGGCTGTATCACTGTACCTAAGATACTGACAAATCAAGACTTACCATGCAAATTTGACTTAATGTAGAAAGGCATTTCACTGTTAAGTGCTATCAAAAAGGAGCTCACTATGTTCATTTTCCTCCTGAATGGTAACAGTTCTGTATTTCATTTCTAGTCCAGATATTCAGCATCCGTTTCCCACCTCCTTCAGTTTCACCTTCAGACACATTCTAACACCTCTGCCTTGGTGTATCCCTAAAGAACATGCTCCAAAGCCCTTATTTGCCTCAGGCATCTTGCATTCATCAGTGAGTACAACTGTGCTGCTTCTTGACTCCACATATGCCTTTCAACACTACCGACCATGGCTTATACACATCAACAGAAGCAAAATTAATTCTGTCATTGCTCTCATGTTAGATCAGAAAGCTTTAAAGAGTATCTTCTCTTGCTATATCTCCTGGGCTAAATCAGAGAGAGATTTTGGATTCAATTCTGTCCTTATAAGCACAGTGCTGCTAAGTTATTTCAAATATGAAGTCATAGCCCCCAGTTCAATATAGTCTAGGGGGGGAAGGTATTGAGAGCAGCCCCAAGGAAAAGGATTTGGGGGTACTGGTGGGTAAAAGGCTAGACACGATCCAGCAATGTGCACTCACATCTCAGCGAACCGTATCCTGGGCGGTATCAAAAGCAGCGTGGTCAGCAGGTCAAGGGAGGTGATTCGACCAGTCTGCTCTGCCCTGTGAGAGCCCACCTGGAGTGCTGTGTTCAGGAGTCTTCAGTACAGGAAATAGGAAGTGCATCCAGAGGGGGCCCACAAAGATGATCCTCTCCAATGAGGAAAAGCTGAGAGAGATAGGGTTGTTCTGTCTGGATAAAAAAATGCTCTGTGGAGACTTTATTGCAGCCTTTGAATATTGAAAGGTGTCTTACAAGAAAGATGGGGACTAGTGTTTTAGCAGGGCCTGTTGTGATAGGACAAGGAAGAATGGTTTCAGAAACCATTTAGAAAAGAGGGTAGTTTTGGACTAGATTATAATGACAAAATGTTTTACAATGAGATTGGTGAAACACTGTAACAAGTTGACCAGAATGGGTTTGGATGTTCCATCCCTGGAAACATTCAAAGCTAGGTTGATTGGAGCAACTTGATCTAGTTGAAGATGTCACTCTCATTGCAGAGGGTTTGGCCTAGATCATCTTTAAAGGTCTCTTCCAAGCTAGACTGTTGTAGGGTTCTATAATTCTATGACAAAGCTAGTTGATAATTATGCTCTATTAATGGATGTCATCCTTGGTATAAAATTGTCAGTGTTCGCACGCAGTCCCACAATGAAAATTATTTTAACATTCCAATCACATTAATTTTAAAAAGCAATGTAAAAAAACCTGTTATTACTTCCAATTTGTCACACATTAATCCTATAGGATACGTATTTATAACACCCCACTTAGAACCATTCCACAAAAGCACTCTAGTATAGTCTCTTTGATTGACTTTGAGCTTTAGAACTGGTTCTAAATGCATTTCTCATAGAGAGGTTTGGCTGGAAAAAACAAAAAAACCCCAAAACTTACTAGACTTAAACTTACTTGACCCTAAGATTATTTATCAGTTTGTTAAATGTACTGCTTAAAATGTTTCCTTACAGTAGTAAGAAAATGTCACAGTCAAAGAATAATGAATTATGAGACTGACCTGTCCCATAGCAAAGCTAGCAACAGCATGCATGACTGTGTGGGGCATTCTGATTGCTTGATTTCAGTGTTCTGAAACCAGTTTCTTTAAACTTACATCAAAGAATAGAATTTGACTAATATCTCGCCAGATAAGGCTATTAAGTCATGTAAACAAGGACATATTTTGGAAGCTGATAAATATGTGCTTAGCTTGTTTATATAGACAACGTAAATAATTGCGTGTTTTGGGTGGAATAGAAAGACTTTCAAAGAACTTCATGCTAAGTAGGACAAAATATTCCAAAACATTTCAACTGAACTTCATAATTTTACTTTGTTGAGATGTGTTGTGATGCTTTATATTTTTTTCTTTAATTACCCATAATATTTCAGCAAAACGAGATAAAATAATACAATAGAATAAACAAACAAACCAAAATAAAATTAATAAAATTTTTAATTCTTTCCAACATTTCTGCTGGGTAAAGAAGTAATCTCTAATAAATGCTTTGATTTTCTAGAATCATAATTTTGTATAAAATTTTGGCTAGCTTTATTCTGTAGTTGTTTACCTTTTGAAAAACTGTGAGGCTTTATAAAAATATTAAAAATAAAAGTATTTCACTTCTAAAAGGTAACTGACCTGTTTTTGAACTGTTAAAAATGTGTTTGTGTGACTAGTGTGTCATATTTTATCACCTCAATACCAATTTATAGCTATATAGCTAGCTATATACAGCTATAGTTCATCTTGCATTTGAACCCTCTATGACAATGCATAAGTTGATTATTTATAAATGTTGTACTGATTCAATGAAAACACACCAGTAGGTTTCCCATGGGTTTTACAACAACATTATTTATTATTTACACTTTATAACAAGATAGGTAGTAGATAGTTAGATGTTAAATAAAGCTAAATCAGGACTCCTTAGAGAAAGTATGACATTTTATCCAGACAGAAAAATCTAGCTTTCCATGATAATTTTGCTCTATAGTTTGAATGGTCTGCATCCATATCTTTTGTTTGGAAAAAAAACCCACTGACCCACTGTGAGGATGAAATTTTTTACGCTATCCATATTTATTGTGAACTATCTAGGCTGGGTTTTGATTATTGTAACTTATACTGGTTAAAAAATCCCTCTGGCATGCAACCAGTAGCTGCATGAAAATTTTAGATTAAACATGAATGATGATGGGCAAACTTGTCATTTTCCTACTTTCCTCCACTGAAGACATCTGGCAAATCATTAATACAGTTTGCAACCCTAGCAGCACTGTTGATTCCTTGCCACTTCTTGTTACTTACTGGTGAAGAGCCAGAAACAAAGCAGACCATTTTGGATATCAAATGACTTAAATGAACTCATGTCAGATCTCTCCTTTAACTGGTATTTGCAATTTCTGTCTTGAACACGGTAATTTCCTGTGTGTCAGTAAGCCTCTGCTGAGTTTAACCAACATTCTTTGCCTTTTGCTGAACTCACCAGCCTACCTGCTCTCCTAAAGCCCCCAGATTCAATGCATCCATTTCTTCCTCTAGTAACATATGAAATTGTGGGTATAAATTTAAATGCTGTTTTTCTCATTTTTAAAGTCTTGTAGATGACTCTCTCAAGTTATTAAAATAAAAACCATGCTGTAGGACTGAGATCTCCTTTGGCTTTCTGTAACAACACCACTGTCCATCTTCAGAAGAGCTGTTTTCTCAGTGTATGGACAGATAGAGTTTGAGAAATGGGTACTTCCCCAGATTTTGTAGCTTGGTCATACAGACACAGAGGTCTGTGGTAGATGGCAGAACTGAATCTGTATTTTCCATTGTCTGGTAGGCTTTTTCATGTTTTCTTTAGATCTAAGCTTCCCAGTGATGTTATTTACTGTTCATAAACTTTCACCATGTAGAATAAATGGAGGACAGGACTCCAGTAAGGTAAGAACAGATAAAATTTGGAAAGCCCCTGTTCTGTGACCGTATTGTAAAATTTGGAAAGCCCCTGTTCTGTGACCGTGTTGTTGGTGGACTTGGCAGTGTTAGGTTTAAGGCTGGACTTAAAGGCCTTTACCAACCTTAATGATTTTATGGTTCTACGATTTAAACCATGAAACAAGTACATAGATGGAGAAAGATATAAAATACAATAAAATCATAAACGAAGTGATATCCTACTAATGTCATATCAGTTCCTCAAGGAATTTGGCTGAGGGAGTGGTGAAAGGGGGAAATAAGAGGAAATTATTTTAGATGGAGAAAAAGGGACAGACATCAAATCTGGGAGAGAAGGCAGACAGAAAGAAAGCTAGTCTGACAAATTAATGACAGAGAAAGTTTGGGAAAAAATAGAAAAGAGTCTGGAAAGATTGGAAGGTAGCAGTGAATTAAACAAGATATGTAAATTTTCATGTAAAAACTATAAAAAGTGATGTGCTACTGATTGAACAGAAATGCTCCCATGGTACTCTGAGACTGTACTTCTGTGATAATTGTGTCTGGTAATTATTCTGAAGAGTGTCAGATCAAGTAGACCCACAAGCTCATCCTTAAGCTGATCATGTTTAAGGGTATTTATGCTCTGTCTATATTGAACAGAGTAGATACACACCAT
Source organism: Dicrurus megarhynchus (assembly GCA_013399195.1). Classification (NCBI taxonomy): domain Eukaryota; kingdom Metazoa; phylum Chordata; class Aves; order Passeriformes; family Dicruridae; genus Dicrurus; species Dicrurus megarhynchus. The sequence continues at coordinate 1,370,029 of VXAD01012658.1, read as the reverse complement.
GGCAGGAGAGCTATCCCACAGCCCTTGGCATCTCAACAGCACAAGCCTCCCTAGTACATACCTTGCTGCAACTCATTCTCCTATTGCACACTCTAGGGCCCAAAGAGAAAAATATTTATGTAAAAGTAGCTAGGAACACTACATGTGTCTGCAGGTCTTAGGGTCCAACACTGTCACTTGTCCTGGCTGCACTATGGACAATGCCACAGGATCATTCACTTGCTGTGGCATGGGTTAAAGTGACCATGTCGCACTAGGTGCACCTCAGAATCAAGGTCCTCATTCTTATCCTGATGTTGAGGTCCTGAATGGTTATTTTATTCAGATCGTGTCTTACTACTTTTCTTCCTAGATATTGGCCAGGATCGTGACTGTGCTAGTCTTCAGTAGTGTCAAGTGCAAGCCAACTCAGAAGGACCCAGATATAAGTTCCTAGTATACACATCTTTCTGAGGAACATTTATGTTATATTAACTCCTTGGGGAAGACATGGAGGCCCCTTGACAGTGTTACACAGTAGCTCCAAGAAAATCCCAGAGAGCTTAGATGAGTTGGTAAAGCCCTGTAATCAAATTCTGCAGAGGATTTCAAGATAAAAAAATGGGGAACTTACTAATGCTGCTAGGGGATCAAGTGAAAGGAAGACCATTTTCCTGCTGTCATAGGATGTTATGATAGTTCAAGTAGTTCAAATATTTGCTATTCAAGTATTCCTCTAGCAAACGGATAGGCATTTGTGGTTTACAGAGCAGCTATTTTGTACTATTCTGACCACATCTTAATCTAAAAGTTGGCCATTGTAGAATGCTCTGAAGGATGTTTCAATTAGCATCAGATGAGAGCTGTCCAGAATACCTCTGTATAAGGAAACAGATTATTAGAGAGGGCTTCCATGGGACATGTCACAAATAGCACTTTGAGGTAAATGGTAAGTAGGGTGGGTTGGCCCTGGCTGAATATCAGGTCCCCACCAAACCACTCATCATTCCCTCCCTCAAGGAAGTAAACAGGGGAAGTAAACACAAGAAAAAGCTTATGGGTCAAGATAAGGACATGGAGATCACTCAGCACTTGCCGTCACAGGCAGAACAGGCTTGACTTGAGGGACTTATTTTCATTTATTGCCAGTCAGATCAGAGTAGAATGATGTGAAATAAGAAGAAATCTTAAAACACCTTCTTCCTTCACCTCCCTTGTTCTGGGGCTCAGCTTAATTCCTGACTTCTCTACCTCCTCTCACTGAGCAGTACAGAGGGTTGGGGAATGGCAGTTGCCCAGACATATTCAGACTCTTTTCTTTTTTTTTCCTTAAACTGATGTTTACTAGCATATATGGACCTGGGTCATACCAGATTTTTTCTGTTTCTTCTTTATTGCTGCTTCAAAAACTTGAGAAAACTGTGGTTGTTCTTTCAGTTGTTGACCAGGTCATTGTTCTGTCAGTTTCTCTGACACATTGTTTTGAGAGTGTAATCAGACAGGATAGAGGTAAAGAGAGCCTGTTAACCCAGCAGAGGTGATCCAACAGCATGTGACCCTACCTGCATGTTGTGAGAACAACGAGAGCTGAAACGCTGGTGGAAAAAGCTGAGAGTGTCAGTAGGGGCAGCTATGTCTGTTCTGTTCTGCAAGGCTCTTTGCCATTGATTCAGTGCTGCTTCAGGGCTTCTGACAGCTTGGTTTTGCAAAAGTCAGTGCCAAGTACTGAAAGACTGACATACTGCATCATACTACTGAAAGAATTCAGTTCTGTGAAGTCTGTAAAAAACCTATTGATCTGTTGAATGTTCAAAAACATAAGGCAAATCTCTGTTGAGGCCATTTTGATGTTTGTTGTTTCCTAAGCAGCAGAACTATTTCAATCCTTAGTTTACAGATTTATTTTTGCTTTGTGTTTATATCTATATCCCAGCAAGGTAATTAGATGTTCCTATTACTGGTGTTTCCTAACTGTTACTCTCCTAACACTTTAAAAGCCACTCCTCATATTTCTCTTCAAACTTGTTCCTGACAGATTACTCTTAGGCTCCCATTGCAGACTTCTGCTTGCCAAGACAAGTAAAAAACATCCCTCTGCTCCAATCATAAGAAAACACTTATTTTGGGTAATTATCTGGCATTCTCAGAAATCTCTGACTGGAGACAGACATGCCTATTTCTTTTTAGTGAGAAGTCTGTTTCTCTTTATTGACTCTAAAGTCAGTCTAGGCCACCATCTTAGACTTGAATGTATAGTTTCAGATTTCTAAATTTGGTGAGATGAAACCCACTGTGGGTTGAAAATGTAGATATTGTTTGCTAAATGCATTTTCTTTCATTAACTTTGAACATCCTGCTGTCCTTTGATGCTCTACAAAGCAAGCAGCAATTTCATGTCTTAGAAACTGCTGTGGGCTTGCTTATGACTAGGCTTAGGAGGTGCAGCTGGACCACCCAGGCACAGATTTTTAAGGAGATTAGGGACGTGATCAAGGATTTCAGTTCTGTCAGGTGACATTTCTATAGTTTGGAATAATAGCTATGATAATTTTAATAGAGTCCCTTTAACAAAGGAATAAAAAGAACATGGAACAAGTGTTTCTTAACGGGATTTTGAAATTAGACGCATAGAAATATCACAGTGTGTGAAAGAATGTTGTAAACTATATGAAACAAATGAAAAATTACTGTGTATTTCAGATGAATAACCTGTAATGAAGGGACTGTAGGTAATATTTCTATTTGTCTGACTGGATGAATAAGGTGGTAGAAGTCTAGTTGCCAGATGTAATTTTACCTGACACTTGTGTTTTGCTATAAAATTACCACTGTGGAGACCAGCTCCCTCTCTGCCAGCCAGATTTTTTTAAAGTTAAATTGAAGTGACTGACTCTGTTGCAGATAGCTGTAGACTGCATTTCTACTTCCTACTAAAGGGTTGAGAAGAAGAGCTCTACCATGGTAAAGAAGCAGATTGATTACACTGACAATGCAGCAAATAGGTTGTCATTTGTATTTGGACCATTCTTTCTTAAGTGAATTGAAAGAGTTCATCTGAATTTCAACTTTATTTGATGCTGTGGTTTCTTCAGCTGAAATTGTTGGCTGGAATGAGCAACACTTCATAACTTTTCAGTATGTAAAACAGGTAAGCATGTTTTCCCCCCTGCATTTTTGACCTGGAGACAAAAGAGCAACAACTTACAAATAACAGCAACTCATCTACATCTACATTAATGTGAAATAAAGTGGAGTGAAGGAAGATTTGTGCTCACTAGGTCTGTTACTATTATTGACAACAAATTCTAATGCACCTATGATCAAATATATTTTTTTAATTGTAAGGTTTGTTTCTAAGTTTAGATTCAAGTGTAATGTACTCACTTATTAACTATGGTATTGATCTAAAGCCCATTGCAGTAGGAAGTGGACTATTTTATTGGAATGAACTATATGTCTGGTATTGACTGCCATGGCTCCACTGAAGTCAGGATGACTGATCCGGCAGAGGTTGTGCCCAATGGCTTTCATAGGCACTGATAAAGGACAGACATTGCTGCTGATAATAAGCAGGAGGCCTCATGTGGATAACATTAACTATGAGATCTCATGCTGGTACTTAGTGATTCAAAATGCTCAGTCTGTGTCTCAACTGTTCCAAATTTCTGATGCTGTGAAAAATCTTTTCACAACATCTTTACATCAGAGTAGGCCTGGTAAATGTGTAAAAATACTCAGCTCTATCCATAAATTCAGAACTGTGTTAGCAAGCAGATCATCTAATCTACATGAATTGCTGTGCAATTCAATTTTTTCTTGAATCTCTTCCTTCTGCAATGTAATAAAAATTATGGGTTCTCATTTTATAATTCCATGGTCTATCAATTCTAGAATAATAATAATGCTTAGCATATTATCAATAAATTTTCTGGTAATATTTATTAACTCACAATCATATCTTGTTCTTGGATTGTTCCTAAGGGTGAATGACTGAGTACTGGTAAATACTTACTTCACCACAGCTCCCTGAAACCTTAAAGCTAATTCTACGTACCAAGAGAACCTGGATATAGCATGTGTGGTTGACTGTTGGCATTGTGGGAAGAGTGTTGCTGTTCTCCCAACAGAAATGACACTTTCTAGTTTCTGGAAAAAAATTTTTCTGTCTTGAATAAACAATATGTTTTTTTAAAAAAGGATCCGGAAAGAAATTGTACTTGGCTTTTTACAGTACTAATTAAAAAAAAAAAGTGTATAAACAAAAAGAAATAGATGCAATAAATAGTCAAAATAATTTGGTAGAATTTTCTCCCTTAGACAAAATTCAAATTAAATGACATATAAGTGGACTCCTGTGGGATAAATACTGCAAAATCACACTACAGGATTTCCCAAACAGGGAAGATAGAGACCACTGTGGGGATGGTAAAAGCTATCTCATTATGAAATAACAAATTAAGGAAAAAAAGATATTGTTGGACTCGGCACTATAATCATAAATAGCAACAGAAAGTGTAAAAAGATCAGTAAACATTAGAAGCAGGGAGGATCAAATTAATAACTTTGAGAGATATAGTCCAAGATGCAGAGGGGAGATGCCTGGGAACTGTAGTGTCAGGAGTATCCCTGAGGCAGTTGAGATATAGGTCCAAGGAACAGCGATCTTTATAGGCAGAGAAATATTATCAGAATATGGTGAAAATTTCCTTTCTTTAGGACTTCTGGTAAGTATTGTATTATATTCACATAGTGCAATATCTATATTACTGGATATATCTCAAGGCACCAAATTACCATAAAATACAGCTGGACTCAAGAATGTTCAGCGATGGGAAATAGCAGCAAGGAACCAGTTTATGAGAAAGGCTAAGTGCTATAGCCTGGCCAAGAGTAGCCAGCAGGGAACGTGCTGACAGACTGTTACTGAAGGGTGCACTCAACCAGGAGCACAGTCAAATTTTATAGCTTAATAAAAAGAGGACTAAAAAGAAGCAGAGGGATGAAATTATGAAAGTAAAAATAAAAAAAGAGTTCTTGACAGAGAGATTTATTTTCTCTGAGGATGATCTCACAAAAGAAGCAATAGAAGCTCTATAACAAGGAAAATTTAAATGAAGATGAAAAAAACTGCTAGTGTATAGACAATGGAGAACAGTCGGGCAAAGATGTAGATTGAATGGTTTAAGAGTCACATAATTCATGTCTATATTCCAAATTATGCTGGCATAAATAAGTGACTGTTGTGTGCCAGTCTGTAAAATTACCTCTGTAAAACAAGCTAATAAGATACTATCAAAACGAATCTGTTGTTAAAGTTAAAGTGGTTTTGTTAGGATTTTGACAGCTTTCTATTACCTTCTGTGTTTTTACTGTCATAAAAACAAGTCTGAATTCCTGGAGCAGAAATGTCAACCACCAAAATTCTCTGTTTCTGCACATGAAGTATCCTCACCTTTCCATTGTGGCAGGTATTTCATACATTTTTTTTTTATAAGATAGAATATCTTATCTGTAAGAAAATTAACTCAGAGTTTACAGAATCTATACTGTGACTATTTAAATTAAATATTTTCATCACTTTTCCACAACAGTCACGGAGCTGTCATGTGCAAACCATCTGATTCTGAGTCATAAAGATGTACTTTGCAAAATAAAAACATGGTTTTGAAGGAGGACTTGCTGAGCCATCAAATCCAGTCCACTTCCCATAATTGCAAAAAACTTTTAAAGAGATATTTTGCTCAGGAAAACGCACAAAATATCTGTCCCAGGATCTCTACTTACCGCTCACAAAATCCTTCCCAAAAATTTAAGATAGACTTCTGGTCTATGCAACACCTGGCTAGGAAAAATAGTGGTAGGAATGGAGAACGCAGCAGCAGGGCACACCCAGTACAATGCAGTAACTGAGGTTTCATTAGATTCGAGTGAGGGGAGTACAAGTAATTTCACTTTGCAGCTCTAATTTTTCCTTGATAACAAAAATGTCAGATATCCACAGTGTGGACAAGAATGCATTTTAATTTAGCTAGCAATGTTAATCTCTTTCTTTCACAGCTCCTTTCATATGTTTTCATATTTTTCAAACAATGCTGTATCTTCCTTTTAGGGAGAAAACTGAACTATCCAAATTCACATACAGCAGTTGAAAAGTATTTCCAGGAAAAAAATTTAGGTCTTTTGGATCAGTTTTCAAGCACTGTAAATTTGTGTAGTGTCACAGAGACAGAAAAGGTGTAATGGAGTTGCAATATTAAGTAAGGATCAGCTGTGCACCGGGTCATGTTGCCTCACCTAAAGACAGCTCTCCTACTCTCCAGTGTGTGTGGTCTCCAAGGAAGGATGCAAAAAACATATGATGCCTGCTATATTTGATCTGTGGACAGCGAACTGTTATATTCTGCGCTGCACATGGATTCTTAATTGTGTGGCAGAATTAAGGAGGAAACACCTGGAGCAAATTCTGTTTCCTTTAGTATTTTAAAAAATAATAAAAAATAATTGTGATACTACACAGCCAGAATATTGCAGCATGTGTGTTAATTGGCTGAAATATTCAAAGCAGATATTGATCTTGAAAATAGCCAACTTTCCCCATTATGAATGTTAAAGCATTTGTTAAGTAGGAAGGCATATGTTAATTGGTTATGAAAAATTCTTAGCAACTTGTCTGGGGCTGTGCTTGACTGTTGCTTGAAGAAATATAGACCAACTTGCTTTTCTTGCTGCAGCTAATTACAGCACAACGTTCTTAAGCAAAGCCTAGGAAGCAAACAAATCTTATCACTCATTGTTATTTCACCTTCTTACAACATTAAATCATTCTGGAGACATTTATTTTTGAGTCCTAGAAGCTCCCTTAATAAAACATACAAAAATATGTGCTAAGTCATATTTTCAGGATAAAATGATGCCTTCTTTGGAATGATGGGTCTATAATAATTCAAAAGTACATGCAAATAGAGACTACTGTCAAGATAGTGAAATATGATAATTTTTGTGTGCTATTCCACAGTATACATGTTGCTGTTTGTAAGCTTTTTTAACAGTGACAATAAAAAATTTAGATAAAGGTAAAGAGGATGGTGGACAAAACTGTATCTCCCAGCTAATCACCTGTAAAGCCATGGCTTGATTTTACTAGAGTTCTTGACATTGAAATAGATGGCATACTGCAGGGTATGATCTCTATCAAGCATTTTTATGTTAGTAAAATAGAAATATTTCAAATTAGAACTATGAGACTCTTCTTCCCTTTTACTATCACAACCTTCCCATTATAGCTATCTGCAGTAAATCCTAAAGTGAATTGTAGTGCTGTGGGAAAACAATTTATCCAGTGATAATGTCCCATCAAGAGCAATTGATTGGCAGCTCTTATGCTGTTATTTCAAGGACAGTAAGTTGCCTTATTCTTGATGTGAATGGCATCCAGCCAGGTGCTGTCTGAGACAAAAACTACAAATTGGTGTACTGTTTTCTTTCTCTCTCTATTCTGACCTAGTTAGGAAGAGATGTGGGGAGCAGGCACAGCAGGAACCTGGGGTGCTAGGAGTAAGCATCTCAGTGAGCATAGGATTCAGCTAAGCAGAAATCTGATGGGACTGGGTGACACAAGGGATAAGAAAATGGGGCAGGAAACCATTTAGGCTGATTAATTGGGTCTGTAGGCATTAACGAATTGCCAAGTGATGGCTGTTCCTTGACTAATGTGAAATAATCTGTAGGACTTGGTAACACTTGTCTTTGTACAAATAACTACCTGGAGGTTTAAAAACAATCATGGAATTGGTGCTAACATAGGAGTAAAAAAATGGTTTTGGAGGGTGACATAATTATCAGAATTGCGTTAGTACAAATCACCTTTAAGGTAAATGGCTCATACTGGTGCTAGGGGAAAGTGAAAAACTCAGAGTAGAAGGAACTGAATGAGCCAGGTCCCGTGACTGCTATTTTAATTTTGATTAACAAATTAATTAATGGACATTGACTATGCATTTTTCCACCATTCTAGGTCATGCAGGAATATCAATCCCACCAAAAAAACAAACAAGGTAGGAATCAAGTGTACCTAAGAATCCTTCAGACATTCCCCCAGATACGTTCTGTTTTTAATTCAGGCCATCTTCTGCCTATAGTATAGCACTGTAGGGGTGGATTAGAGGGCATAAATCAATCTCTGCCTGAAATGTTAGAAAGCTGCTTCTGCAGGAAAACACATACCACTTTTCAAGGAGACTAGCTGTGTGTCTTGCTCCCATTTGCAATGTCTGCTGCACATGAAAGCTAGGCTGTCTGACCTCAAAACAAGAAAAGTTTATTCTTTCCCTCCTTGTGACATTTATAACTTATATATTAAAAAATCCATCCAAATAACTCTGCAGAAGACTTTCCATTTGCTGTCATGGAGATTTAATGGGTTATTCTGGTGCAGAGAGCTAAATACCAAAGTTTATCTTGGGATCTGTTGGTAGCTGAGAATCTGTGACAAAAGTGTCTCTAATCATGGCACCAATTCAAACAAATCCAAAATGTGTGCAAAATATACTCTGATTTGTGATCCCCAATGACCAGCATTCCAGCTTTTGTAAGGATATCTATACTGTCTTAGAACATATTAGTAAAAGTACCTGAAGCTGTTCACCTCTTCACTAACGGTGTTTTTCAAGTTTAAATCCTATTTCTGTTGTTCCATAAGCTCAAATAACTTCCATTGTACTTTAAAAATCCATCATATCAGTTTTCTCGTGTCAAAATAAAAAATCAATTTCTATGTAATAATTGTTTCAATTTGATGACCATTAATTAATAAAGTGATAAATTTACAGATAAATCCTCGTGTATCTATGCATAATTGTATTCATGTACATGTATTGTGAAATATGATGACTTCATATATTTAAACTGAGTCACAAAAACATCTAGGATACTGGAATACCTCTAGATAGCAACTTGTTAAAATCACAGTCTGTTAGGATATCATATTTCTGCAGTGAATTTAAGTTCACTCACCAGAAGGTGCCAGTCTTGGTCCATAAACCCAAGAACCTAGTAATTGCATTTCTGTAAATTCTATTATAGGGGTTTAAGTGGAAACAAAAAGCACAGAGTTCTGGTGTCAAAGAAGGCAGCAGCTAATGAACTCTGAAGGTAGAACACAAAACAAGTTCCAGACCAAATGTAATACTCCATAACAAATGTATGAAAAAGATNGATCATTTCTGCTTTTTTTTTTTCAGGAAAGGAACACCTTTCTGAACAGGTCACAGATAAAATAGGTAAGATAAGTCACAGATAAGGTTTTATATTTCCAGGATAGTTGTGAAAGATTTGGGTTTTTCTAAGCTGATGTTTATATTGTATTACTAATTTGATAAAGTCATTCTTCTTGCATGTCACTCAGGAATGCCNAATCATTCTTCACTGATTTTTTACACTGATGTAAAAATAATATGGTCCCCATGAAGGAAGAGACAGGGGAAATGGTAGATTGTAGGTTGCACTTATAGAAGACATTTCTTTCTTCAGCTTATGTGCACTTGCTTTTAATCTTTATATTTTTTATTTTTACATTTTGATTGTTGTGGAATAAGTACAGATCATTATAGCTAAGAGGTTTTAGACTGTGAAGTACAGAGCTTTATTTGTTGAAATTGATTTTATTCTTTGAACGTGTCGCCAGAGACATAGATCCAAGTACCCTCAGCAATATGTGTAAACTGACTTTTCTTCCAAAAGCTATAGATCCTTCTCTTATTTTGCATAAGATCAAAGAATAAGCCTAAAGCCTGGAAGGTCCTAATGCAGCACTCCTGCACACTACTTTTTCATAGTTCATGCAAACACAGTAATCAAAACATTTTATATAGGCATAGCTTTGAGAGCAATTGTTTACTTTGCCACAACTTTCCTGCTTTTTCAGGATTCAGACTTCTTCCTTGTTCAAAATTTTTTTCCCTTTCTGTGCATCACAACAGAGCAATGCTCAGTGCATGCATCTCTAGGCTGTTTCTTGCCCTGCTACTTCAGCCTGACTGCTGTGCTCCCCCAGTGAAGCATGTAGCAAAAATATCTAGATACACAGATAGATGCCTGAGATTTCCTGTGGTTTGGAGTCTATCATATAGGCTGTCATAGAGTCTGACAGAGGTTGAGAGTTGCAGCATGGAGTAACAGCTTCATCCTGAATTTATGGCAGTTATTAGACTATCACAACTACCACATGTCAATTTTCTGATAAAGAAACAGGAGAACAAAGAGCTGTGAAAAGGAGAAAAAAATTACATTCAGCCTGTTTTCTGAGAAACATTGAATAAACCATGACAAAATGGATCCATTTCTGGTCTCCAGCAGTTAATGAAATGAGATGCTGTGAAAACAACCTGTAAATATTAAAAAAACCCCAAATTTCAAATACATATCTGAATTCTCAAGAGCAGAACCAATGGAAGTTGGGTTGGAAAATTAGTTTAATTTGAGAACAGTGTAATTATGAAAGAAAGACAATTTCTCACACACTTTTGTGAAACCAAGTAGTTAAATATTTTCCAGATAAACATCTTGGGTCAGGTCATTTCACAGCTTTGATATAAGATATCTAAAGAGCAGCAGGTGGCACTTTGCTTTGTTAGTGCTGAACTATTCACCTTGGAATGTTTTTAACAGGCATAAAATGACTGAAGGGGATCTCTCAAATAAGATGTAAAACCTGAAGTCCTCAGCAATTATATTTCTGAAAGGATCTTTATAATGGCCTGCACAAATTACATCCTATTATTTTCCCTTTATTTCCTATGTGAATGCACAGGTGCATCAGTGCAAACCCCTACATCTTTCTGTTACTTTATCCCAATTCCTTTTGATGAATACCCGCTGGCAAATATTAGTTAAACTTGACAGAGCAGAAGAGGTCTCAAATTCCCCAGACATTTCATGCTAGTAGCTGTCTAGGTAAGGAAGAGAGGTCCCATCAACACTTGAACAAAGCTGAAGCACTCGTATGTCTTGCTAGGCACCGGAGAATCAACTTTTCAGGCAAGGGTTTTTTCCTGCATGGTTGCTCCAGAGCCAATAATGCATGTCTTCTCACTGGAGCTTTTCCTCTGGTTGAGGTAGTCAGGATGGTTCTCGCCTCTGAAGAATCTTGGATGTCTAATAAGAAGTGAGTTTCAACAGCAGCTGTATTAAAATTCACTTACAAAATAAATCAAGCATGAAACACAAATCCAAAGGAATCTAAGCTTCATTAATTCCACTTTCAATACAACTGTTTGTTTACTTACCATGATTTCCCTACAGTTTCCCTGAAACTGCACATAGGAGTTTTTTTCCTCTTCTTCCTGAAGCTTTGGAACATTTATTCAAATTTTTTATAGATCCTGTAAATTTTGCAGAAATAAAGCATCTGCAAATTAGTACTTTTGTTTCACTCTTTACCATTGATTTTAATAGGACAATTCAGGAAGGAAGATACTCCTCATTACCAGACTAGACGTGGGCTTCATCACTTCAAATTTTGTGCACTTACAGTGGAGACATCCACATTTTAGCTAATTATAGAAACTCCTTTTATAGTCAGTGGAAACAAATAAGTATTTCCAAACTGTGATTCATCTTCTCCCAAGGTTGACATCTAAAATAGGCCAGATGAATCACTCTCTAGAAGCACTCTTATTCTCCTCTGACTATAAAGAGAGTTTGGACAACTGTCTCACATACAGATCTCTGCTGTTGCAGAAGTCTAAAGTTAAATGGTGTGATACAATTTTACACATCATATGCTGATCTACCATAATAGGTGTCCCTAACCTGGAAGTAATGGCACAGAGTAATGATAATGGATCTTATCTCTTATAGAGAAGTTTAAGTACAAACATTTGTGATTAAAGAAACAGCACTTTTTGTGTTAGAATGGTAATTATTTCTCCTACACAGAATGCATGGGGCATAATGGTATTTCTGACCTGAAGGAATAATTACTCAATTGGGCACTGGGATTTTTCCCTGTATTTTTCTCACAAATCCAAGTTCACTATATAAAGAGGAATAGAGATCCTTGTATAAACCACAACCTAAGCATAATTTTTAATCCATCAGGAAAAGTACTAAAAATATCATTAAATGCCACTGGAACTCAGGGAAACAGCCCGATTCAAAGTGCTTAAGGTCCAGCAAAAATTGTAAACTCTTATCTTCCATTTAACTCTCTAAGTGCCTATTTCACATCAGTAAGCAAGCAGATGGCTCTGTTCTCTTTCCACTACACATTTCATTTTCTGTTTTTATCTACCATGCTTTTTGACTTAAGCTTAAAAAGCTTAATTAATGCAAAGCATTGCACACATTTTAAATGTACTCATTAGTACATTTTTAATATATTTTGGCATTCTTTTCAGTGGCTATTTTTAATTTACTCTCTTTTATATATTTAGACTATTTTTTTTTTTAAATTTCTGATAAGTTACAGGGCATGCCCTGGCTTTAAAGAAATTCAAGAAATTCTAGCATGATGAGGATAAAAAAATGACAAGTATTTGAGGTAATATTCACATAGGTGTTTCCTGCTTCTCTTTGCCAAATGTGGCTTGGAGAAGGGGATGTGACAGCACCATAGAGCATAACTCTGTGCCATAATAATGTATCACTGCACCTTTGGTCTTCTAAGAGTAATGAAAAAGGCATATTTCAGAGAAATCTTCATTTAACCTGAATATACAAATCCCTGTATCTCCCTTTTTTAACCTGCCAGATTCACATGAATTGAGAGTGTGTTTGTAGGCAGGAAGAAAAATCTGTGTCTTACATGAAGAATAAAGAAGTACAACACTAAGCATGATTCTGTAACAAAATACATATGAGCAGACAGGAAAAAAGGCAGATGCATGAACATCTCATTGGAACACATCCTTCTAACACCCTGGCTAAACACATTAACCTGCATACCATTATGCACAATCCTATTGACAGGCACATACCTCCTGCATCATTAGAATTTCAAATAATTCTGCTGCAAAAGAAAACGACTTACACTAGCAAAGTGTAGCAATAGAACCAGATACTGCAGTGGCTTTACCCCATTTAGTCTCAGTACAGAGGATGACACTCACATTCACACATTCTAAGAGTGGAATGGGGCCAAGGTCTGGGTTTCTGTGAGATTTTGGTGCTACTGCTGATTGCAGTCAGGTCCAGATTCTGTCCCTGGGCTTGCTAGAGGTGCACCCTATGCTGTGGCAAGCAATCACAGGAGACATATTTACTGATTAGGACTGAGAGATTTCACAAAGGTGATACTGTCATTCTTTCAGGTGGAGGATATCAGATTTATTGCTTGTGCGTAGCATACATTTACAGGAAAAACAAAGCCTGAAATTTTCCCACTGACACATTCATCCTTTTTCAGGTATGTCAGATTTATTTAACGTTAGCTGCTGCCAAATCCCATAGCCTGATAGAAGTTAAGCTTTTGCTACTTGTCCCCAGGTCCACCCAGTAGCAAGGCTGATCATGTTCCCAGTAGGCACACATGCCCACCATGCATATCCAGGTGTTCGCACAGCTGGCAGCACAGACCAACACAGAGAAAAAATGCAGCTCGCACATGATCACACACAGTGCCAATGGACTGATCCCTCTCACTCTCTAGCTGAGCAAGATGGAGGCCCATTATTGGGAAAATATCTATAAACATGTAGAGTGGGGATCCCTCCAGCACTAGTTTCAGACACTCTGCCCAGTGTCAGTCCCTGAATCCCAGATTTCCCAGTGGCACTTGCACATAGAAGCCCTCAATGCTGCAACCCCACTTTGGTTGCTGCTAGAGACTTCTGCACACAGCAGCACAGGCACAGGCAAACACATGGATCCCCTGAGCAGCTGGGCTCAAAAACTGGCATCTCCCCAGTGGCAATGCCCAAGCCACCCCTGCCTCATTCACACATGCACAAAAAGTCTCACAATCAATCCCCAGACTGCACAAACTCCCTGGAAGCTGGCTGATATCTCCTGACCCTCCAAGAGCCAGCCCACAGACTCTCTGGTCTCTCCAGGAGCCATCTTAGACTCACTGGCTAGCCCTGCTTGATATTCACCGCCCAGCACATGCAGACTCCAGTTTGCTGCACTCAGACCCCAAACACACACACACAGAAGAGAGAGAACCTCACTCAGGAAGAGATTTAGAAATGGAATTTAATGAGAAGTCAGGACAGACCATGCTGCTCAGGCACAGCCCATGGCTAGACCAGCATGCTGACCAGCAAGCTGTTTACAGACAACTGACACCTTTTATGTCCTTATTTTTCTGTTGTCTCAGTCTTTCTCTGCCCCATTTGATTTTAATGCCTCCCTTTCCCTGCCTTTGATTTCTCCCATAACAACTTTTGAACAGCCCCAGGTTGCTCTTCTCTTGCATCTAACAATGACCCCCATCCTGCAAGACCTATGGTGATGTTGCTCGCCAAGATATCCCTGGAAGGAGAGGGGTCAGGGCAGGGGCTCATGTCTCTGACTGGGGCACTGAGACTCACTCCCCCACTGCCTTCTGCCTTTCTCTGTGTGCATGGGAGATGAGCTTTATGTGCCTTAACAATACTCGATTTCTTTTTTTCAAATCAGGGTAAGATACAGCATCTTTAAAAAAGATAAAAACTACACTCATTCAGAGAAAAACTACACTCCAGAGCTGTCAGAGTAGGATTAATCTACATTTCTTCTTCTATTTTTTTCATCATCTCTTCTCTGGTTGGCAGATATAGAAAGGACATGAAAGTCATGAGCAGAATTTCAAAGCATAAAGCACACCAAAATACAGGAAAATAAGGCACTCCAGCCACCCAAAGAAAAGTTACATACATATTTTAGTACTTAAGGAGGCAGGTGCCATTACTTGCTGTGATTCACATGCTTCCAGTGGTGTGGGATCTGTTGCATGGCTATTGGTTTCACTTCACTCACATTTCTTGTAAGGACTGGGTTCACATCACATAAAAAGTATAGTATTAGACACTGACGAAGGACACTTTCTGCAGCACAGAACAGACAGTCTTTGCCAGTAAGAGTAGCATTCCTGAAAGTTGTGTGACATCCAAAGCCATGATTACAGATTGACAAATCCTCTGAAGAAAGAACAAGAGTGCCAGGTGTCTATCTTCAACTAAGGCCAGGTTACAGTCTAGGAGAAAAATGGTCCTGTTAGCCTGATAGTGAAATAGAAAAACAAAGAATTATGGAAGGGAAAGGTCACCTTTTGCATGAAGCATTAAACTGAAGGTCTGTGTCACTCTGCACTCAGCCTGCACTCAGACCTTGGAGAAGGTTAACCCAGACATTTTTTATGTTCAGTTTCACAGTTCAGTGTTGAATATTTGGGATCAAAGGAACACACCACCAAATTGAGCTAATCAAAGAAAAACACATTTAGAATTTTTAAAATGCAATCAGAAGAGAAATAGCTAACCTATGTGTGAATATCCATGACTATTGTAATTTTTCTTAGAAACTGCTGTGGATGCCATCACATGTTCCCAATTATTAAATAAATTGATTCTCTATTTTAGTAATTAAAATCAATCTAATAACTAAGAATGAGCAGTGATAGTCTGCTGGTATGCACTCTAAGAGAGGTCATTATATATATGCATTTTGATGATGGTAGCTTTATATTTAATTTGAAAAGTAGTTTAAGCTGTGAAAAAAATATGCCACAATTACCTTGAAAAATTACAATGTTTCTCTAAGACCAGATGCACCAAGATCTTCACTGCAAAGGTGACTACTTCAATCAGTGAATGTTTTCAAATTTTTAATAGTTCAGGTAAAATTGTTTGAACATTTAACATTTACCCATAGCAGCTTAAAGATAGCAGTATGAATTATACTGGTTATAAGATACAGACCTTTACGTTAACAGAAGTGTAACATGAGAAATTCATGCCTTGGAGGACACTATGCAGATAGGAATTGATGGATGGGACTGTGCATAGAGTTTTCTGATGGCTGAGCCTGGGGGCATGCTATGTCACTCACATGTGTACAGTACTAAGTTGCTGCCAGAGATTTTATTTCTGCTGACTGCTTTCCTTTTCTTCTGTTGAAAATGACATGTTCCAGGCTGCCTTTCACTCCAGGTACTGCATGAAGAAACAGGAGGTGGAGGCCCAGAAATCCTTAATTTGTGGCTTGACAAGTCAGTAAATTGTGAGAAAAGATATAGACATTTAATTACATCTTCCACTCTCTGTAAATCCTCCCAAATTTACAAGTGCACGCTTCTTTTACATGTTTGCTGTTAAAATCAACTTGATGCTCAGTGTTGAGAAACTAGTGAAGGCTTGTTGCTCTCATGCCTACACTTACAGTCTTGGCATAATTGTGTCTTTCAGAAAACTACATCTATTGCTTTTGGCTGAGCATACTGACACTTCAGAGAACCTTTTATGAATGCCAAGCCCCTACTTAAATCTGCTTGTGGTCTTCTCTTTCTATTTATTTAGGTACCTGAAAACCTCTGCAGAAATGACTGAATAATTGTCTCATTGTAAAATTGTGGTCCTTTTGGAGGACATAAAGCTGCTCAAACAAGCTAATGCTTACATTAATGTGACCGTATTAATTACAGGAGACTCATTTAGTATTGAAGGTGTTATTGTTCACACCTCAAAGATGTTCTTATACATACATATGCTTTTTAAATTTTTGTATTATAGTTATGTATTACTATTGGATTTTTGGTTAATTTTCTACATCTTATATCATAAAACTAAGCTGGCGAAAAATGTCTTTTGATAACACCAAAGATGGATAGAGCTGAATTATTTGCTTCTGAAATAATCTGAACTCCCTTGATTAGGACAAATCAGAGCATTGCATGTACAAGGCATGTAGGATTGGGGTTAAGTAGCACTTAGCAGCAAATTAAGGCCAAAAATTGTGGTCAGTTAAAGTGCTTTTTGGTCATTGACTGAGTACCTTTACCAGTGATTTTCCCCATATGATTTTGTACATGTAACAGGGATAATGGGTAAAAGCAATTTTTCTGTGTGCCATGTAGCATTTATTCTAATGTGACTCATCAGTCTACTGTGAAGAGCAATGATACCTCAACCAGGTTGATATTTTTAAAGCTAATGAGCCACTGATTGCTATCTGAGTGACTGCAGCTAACAAGACATGCTCTCTTCCAGTGATTTATAGTGATGAATTAATTAATATGATCCCAAATTCCATCTCCAGTAAAATACGTGCCTTTCCTGCCAGCTTCATAACACCGAGCAAATACTGAATATGCAGATGAATATGAATGAAGCTTTGTTAATGGTATGTCAATGTTCAAATGACACCCTGTGAATGTGTCTCCACATATATTTTAAATATAAAGGTGAATAAAATATTAGAAGGGGAAAACTGGTAACAGAATTCTGTGTGGATGAAATGAGGAAGGACTAGAGAAATAATATACTTCTCTCAAGGTATTGCTAAAGAAATAGTATATGTCTTCCAACAATCGTGAATGGAGACCATTTCCTACTTCCTCTTCCCTTCAGAAATGCTGTTTTAGAAGTTGTGGCTTTCGAACCATTAGAACTTTAAGCACTGTGTTAAGCTTTTCTCATGACTGGACAAATGATGTCGTATCCTTTTATGCTGATCTGTACAAGACAGCTGTGAAGACTGTCACCATGATGACACAGGATTTGAGTGCATCCCAGCACTAATGCCTGTGCACCACCCATTGCATGCTGCTTTCCTGAGCTTACATCCTATGGCCTGGAAACCATAAGGCTCTACCATCGGTGTGGTCATATTCAGAAGGTGAAAGAGGAGGAATTTTCCTGATTTTAGAAGTGTAGATTTAGGTTGTAACCTCCTTTTTGCTCTCTTTTTCCCCCTTCCCCTTCCCCTT